>JAYXIM010008380.1:0-85115 GCA_037575425.1 Anastrepha fraterculus | reverse complement strand
AGCGGTTGGACAGACAGACGAATAGACAAACAGTTTCAACGTGTGCCACGGCGTGGCCACGGTCGACATGTCCAGCTTCCGTAGGTGTGGAGTCGCCGCCTCGTATGTATGCATGTACGCATGCAAGTATATGCCGTGCCGTAGGCAATCAACCATTCGAAACGGCCACGACCTGATGAACGACTCTTGCTGATGAATGTGAAATTGATTAAAAAGTTGCGATGTTGATCACTTATTTGTTTGTATATATAGCAGATACCTAAGTACAAATATCAGTGGGAATGTTGTAGGTTTGAAGTATGATACAACTTTCTAAAGGTTCATTTGCTTATCTAGAAATTGAATACACAGCAAATTGGATAAATGTATTTCCTTATGCTCAGGAGGGCATACAGCTATTTATGTATATACAAGTACACATATATGAATACATATATATGTATATAATATGCCTGAGCTTACAATAATGTATGCGTGACGTATTACAAAGCCTTCACTATTCATTCGTTTTCTTTTTTAAATTTTTTTTTTTATTTTTTATAAAAATATAGTTAATATTACAACAAAAGGTTCCTTCTCGAATACCTGACCGCCTTCGAGAGTAACTGTGTGCTTACCGCGGTATGGGGCGCTGCCGCGGAGGATCCCATTATTTCCCCTTTTTAATCGTAGGTTATGGAACTTGACGAAAGTCAGGCAAAACAACCATAAGAACTAAAAGATGTCCACAAAAACAACAAAAACCGTATACCTTGAAGTTTTCAACTTTGTACAAAACTAAAAAAAATAAAAAATTAATTTATTTTCATCAAAAATCTAACTTTTTATTCTATATATTTAGAAAAATTCCGGCTTGCAGCTCTGCAACCCATTTAGTTTTGATTTAATTTTCAGGCTGCACTACTGTGGGAGATCTACAAAAAAAATCCCCCTTTTGTTTCTGTACATTCACACATACGTAAGCAATGCTGGTATTTTTTTCAAGTCTGAAGTCTCCAAAATTCACCCTAATTTTTGATAATTTTATTTTTTAACGGCGTTTTGCATTTTCTTCCATATAACGAAAGATCGAAAATTTGGTAAAATTCTGATTGAAAACTTAGAAATTTTGCTGAAATTTTTTAAATCTTTTTTAAACAAAGTGAGAGATTTGTAATTATATGATTTTTGTTGTAGAATAAGGTTGCGCAAAATTATTCATCCATTTCATTTTTTAATAACATTTATACTAAATAAAAAAAAAAATTATTTCGAGTGATGGAAATCTTTATTTTGATCTTTACGCGTTCATTGTTATCTGTTTGCATACTGCAGCTGCTTCGCTCACAAGTGTCAAATTTGCTTGATGTACGACACCATTTGCAAGTCTTCAGATAGACTGATTAATTTTGCGCCACCTTGTATAAACTTTATAAAGAAACAAACAAAAAATAAGAAAAACTAAATAATAATGGACAAAACTTCGCCATATGTAATGCTGCTATTATTGTACACACAGATGTACATATATACTATATGTTTGCTTGCATTCGCTTGTTGATTCTCTACGAAAAGCATTCTGTTGTAGTTGAAATGATCTTTTGATGCTTATCATTAATATTTCGGTGCATACTTTTAGGCGTAATAAAGAAATTGTGGCATATACATTACCCAGCAGGAAAATCTGCTAACGATCAACTGGCGTACTTCTAGTGAATTCATGATCTTTATCTACAAGTCCGTGTGCCTTCGTTTCTCCACTTAAGCCAATTTGGAGTTTAATAAGGCATCCGGTTTTCTACAATTCGAAACTCGACAGTTGCGATCTAGTACGCTCTCTGCAGGCGTTTTTAGATAGTCGCAAGCCAAACCAGTTTTAGGTCCGAAAAATTATATCTAAGAGCTAATATCATTTCAGGTACAGAAAATAGCTGCACAATATTGAAAGAAAAGAAGTGCTAGATTTATATGAAAATTAGAAGTTAGAAAATGTTTCTCTTTAGTTTGAAAAAAAAAAAAAAATCTATTGGGTGATTAAACAGGACGAATTAAGGGTACCTTATAAATTAAACGTACATAAACAAAACCGATCGCGAAGTTACGCCAATATGAAGCTATTATGTTAACTAAGGCAAAATTAAATTGTTTCATTCACAAAACGGATTCAGCATAAATTTAATTGATGAGAAACAAACTCTGAACATTTCAGTTTTTACTCGCAAGTCACGATCATTCTCACATTACTAACTACTTGACAGACTACCTGCACTTATTTAAATTATTTATTATTATATTAGATGGCTTTTTTTAATAATTTTTTTTTATTTGAATTTGTTTGAGTATATTGTTAATTAACTATTCTTGTATTCTCAAAAAATCAACTTTTCGCAAGCATTGTGGTATGCCAGGTTGCATTCCAAGTCGTTCTAGTCCTGTGGACATACCGATAAGAACCCTTGAGACGGTTGTTGCTCATAACCATTTTGAAAACGATATATTTTTTCTACAAATTTTACCTTTCTGGAGTAAGTAGCCCAGTGTTTTGCTAAGGGAGTCGATTCGTCAAGTGGAAATGAGAATGCTGCTTACTGAGTAAACTTTTTATTATTGTATCAATAATATTTACATTTATATTTCTGCGAATTTCTTAAATCAAAATTGGTTGTAAATTTGTATCAATATGCCATGTAATAATAAAATAATTGGCGATTACACTCTTGGTTGTTGGATGTTTGGTCGAACTCCTCTTCCTATTTGGGCCTTGATATTTTTCCACAAAAGGAAAAACAAACTTACTTCACATCTCAAGACAGTTGTAATATCAAACAGCGCAAAAATTATATATTTCTTTTTGACTGCTACGATTGTTCAATACTCTAACATAGGACTTATCTAATCCCTAATTTCGCACCAGTATTTTCAAGCTGTATCTCAAAGTACCCGACTTTTTTTTTTTTTTGACACATTCGCACCCTTCTCAATTGTATGGATATTAGGAGACAACGTAGGGCACCTTATGATCTAATGCGATCATATTCTAAAGTTTTGGGCTCTCCAACTGGAATGCCAGAGGTCATCCCGCTTCTGCAAGAGACATACAAGGTGAAGTCCAAAATAAAGAAGACTGAGCTAAAATAGGAACGACAGGAGCTTTATTCTGATAACTTCGAGTGTATTTATTCAAAATAGTCGGCTCTGGCCTCAATACACTGTTTTGTGCGATCTAAAAGTCTTTCGAAAGAGTGTTTTAGGTCATTGACCGGAATTTCCTTCAGGATGCCGGTACAATTCTTTTGGATGGCCTCTACGGACGCAAAACGTTTTCCTTTCATGGCCAAATGCAATTTTCCGAATTGGTAGAAGTCAAAGCGAGCCATATTAACCGAATACAGTGCACAGACCGTTCGTAAGCCCAAACGATCAGTTAAAATGCGATAAATCGATCTTTTGGAGATATTCAACTCCGATTCCATGAATTTCAACGATGATTTCGGTTCATTTTTGATAAATTTTCGAGTAATTTTGATGGTGTTTCGGTGATTACTGGTATTGGGCGGCTCGTATGTTCATTGTCATTTATTTCCTCACAACCATCCCTGAAACGTGTAAGCTACTCATGAACTCTGGCACGAAAAGCACAATCATCGTCATAGACTTTTTTCATCAATTGAAATGTTTCGGTAAACATTTTACCGACTCTTCGTTCGAAACTCATTTTTGTACAGATGACACAAACATACTGACATTTTAGACGCAATAACTTCGCTTCCACTGAACCGAATGTCACATTTGTATAACGGAAATCTTGTTTATTTTGGACTTCACCTTGTACGTACAAGTAGAAACTTCTAATTTACATTTCAAAGCATCATTTTCTTCTGTCTCGAAAAATCCATCCATCTGCCTTCTGGACCTATCAAAAAGTGTACATAAAACTATAGTATTGGGGAAGAAGGGAAATTATGTGCCAATTTTATTCCGTATTATGAGAAACGAGTCTCTATTTATCACATCTTTATTTAGCCTCAATGATTTTTTATTTATTTATTTAAAAATGGAATACCATTGTATTCTTACTAGGTAACATATGCGCATATAAGTAGGATGTATAAGTTTGCATGTGTTTCAGAGTTGCAATCGCTTTTTGAACGTCATTTTTCATGACAGGTTGATGATTGTAAAGTATTTTGTGTTGTAGTCTATTTTCCCTAATCTCATTCTAGTCCAAGTATTACAATATGTCACATTAAACTATGTTAAGTCCATGGTCGTGACTTTATATTTTTTGTCGTTTATTTTAATACTATGATTTTTTATTTATTGTTTAGACTATGTTAATTCACAACCTCCACATTCGGCTCATACCTTCCAAAGGTACTTAAGATATGCTGAGCACGATGGTGATATCCAGTTTTTTACAATGGCTCAAAAAGAATTTCGACCTTGAAATTATCATGAAATAATCATTTGATCTGATTATATGCTCGCATTATATACTTGACATATATCCACGATAAATTCTATTTTAAAAACGTGATATGCATAAGTATATAGTGAGCATATCTCCCGAAGATACTTAGAGTTAGGGAACCTGATGTGAAATTGAAATTTCTTGATTAGCATAAATAAGAAGGACTCTCTGCTTCGAAATTCTTGTGAAATGGTCGTTTGATCCAATCTTATGATCCTCACATATATAATCGATTTTTGTGGATATTTCGATTTTTTAATACGAAAAATGCATATTTGATATATAAGTATGAAAAAATATCTAAAAGGACGACTTTAAGATTATAAATACATATTCAAATTAATGATACATATATACATTTTTTAGTACTCTTAAATATTTTATTGCAGTAAAAATAATACAAAACTATAAGAGTACAAAATATAGCAATATAACAAACAAAACTAAGAAAATAAAAGAAAGCTATCTTCAAGCTTTTAGTTTAAGTAATAAAAAAATTCAATTAAATAATTGCCACAAATGTTTTGTATCAATTAACATTCGACTAGAATCAAAATAAAATTAAACGATTAATTTAAGTATTAAATATAACGAGAATTGTTGGGTATGAACATTAAAAAAGAAAAGGAAGCTTCCTCCAAACCTCATATCAAAATTTATCAGAAACTTAAAAAATTATTGCCATAAATCTTCAGTCAAAGAGTTTAAAAATAATAGTTTTGGTAGTCGCTTTCCTAAAATACGGTTTCGAGTTTTTCTGACAATATTCCCAGCCTTCGAAAATAATCTTTCAGCTGGTGCAGAAGTGGCCATCACTGAGAGGTGTTTCAAAGCTAAGTCTGTTAATTTTGGAAAAGTTCCCTCAGAACTTCTCCATACATCGAGAGGGTCTACTTTAAGATTTGATAATGGCGCTGCGATATATAAATCTATCTCTGTATTTTTTGTCTTTGACGTATTAGCAGCCATTATTTTGTTATGGTGTACCTGCCATATATCTTGATCGTCGCTGGCAACTTGTGATGAAACAGATGATTCAAAATCGGTCACCAGTATAGTATCATCATTCCTAGTATTTAAACTTAGGCATCGGTTGGTATAATTAATTGTTTTTGACAAAGATAATGGCTCATCTAAATGAATTTTTTTGAATCTAGGATCCAAAAACGTTGCGACTGAGAAAAGGTGAACTTTCTGTATGTTTTCAAATCTTTTTTTTAGTTCTGTTTGCAATGAATATTTGAATTGATTGGCCAAATCACTGGTTATCGGTATAGCGTCTAACAAAGTTCTCAAGCACTTGATAATAGGTATAGCTTTACTAGCTGTCACATATTTTTCAGCGCTCATTTCTTCGGTAACATTGTGAAAAGGCTTTAAAACTTTTCCAATTTCCTTGAGCACAACGATTTCGTTTGCTTGAAGCATTTGGGGTGCATTCGGAGGGTTTATTAAAATAGATCCAATTGTGCTGCTCATTAACACAAAACGTTCAATCATAAATAATTGTGAGTTCCATCTTGTAGACACATCTCCGACCAAATGCTTCAATTTTCCTTCAACAACGCTTTCCTGCATTTGCATCTGTCGCAATTCTTCAGCGCCTACACCACTTTGGTGGAACCAAGTTACGATTTTTCGTACTTTATCCAAAAAAAGTTTAATATCAGAGGAACTCACAGAATTTTCAACTACTAGATTCAACGTATGTGCTAGGCATCGAATATGTTTTGCTCTGCCGAAAGTAATCTCAATAGCTTTAACCATGTTAGCGCCATTGTCTGTAGTAACACTCACAATTTTGTCATGCGACAAACCCCAATCTTCACAAACATTAAGAACCATCTCCGATAAATATTCGCCTGTATGATTGTCATGAAGCGGTTCACATGCGATATTCACCGATTTCATTTCAAAATTTTCTATAAAGTGAACAGTCACGCCTAAAAAACTTCTTAACTGCATATCCTTCCATTCATCTATTGTAAGATAGACGTTTTTAACAGACCGTAATTTTTGTTTAATAAGGGTCTTTTTTTCGTCATATTTAGTATCAATGAGATCTGTGATAGTTTTACGACATGGAACCTTGTACAAAGGAACGATAGTTTTCATTAGCTTTTTGAATCCTGTTCCTTCCACCATATTGTAAGGAAGACTGTCCCGGCATATCATTTCTGCGATGCTGTTTGTTATTTGTTTATTTTTTTCTCCATCTGAGGCATATGCTCAAATTCTTGAAAAAGCCGCTCCGATAGTTGATCTAGCCCGTTTTGGAGTTAACGACGAAGCCTCAGTGTCTGTCAATGGCGAATGCACCAATGAATCATTATGCCTCAAATTGGTAGTATCCTGGACATCAAAAATAAAAACAAAATATAATTTAAAATATTTTAAATAATAACTATTACATCAAATAATGAGTTTTACCTCGTCAGCTTGTAAGACATCAGAATGTTTTCTTTCCATGTGCTGTTTCAAGTTTGTAGTGTTATTGCATGTTTTTAACTCTTTTGGGCAGTATTTACATTTTGCGGTTGCATTTTCCTTCCTTATTGTAAAATACTTGCGCCAGCAGCTTCTGGGTGTTTTAGCAGCGGAAGACATTTTTATGGTTAAACCAATATTTATTTCGACACTTCAAAGCTTTCAAGAAATAAATAAAGGCAGGATCACAATTCATTACATATTTGTACGTAAAGATGGCACTGATTTTTATCGACTTGTTCACATTAGTTAGCTTACTTATCCATTTTATCATCCGTCGCACAGATGGCACTATTTACAAAAATCGATTTAGAATGTGTAATTCATATAATCGATTTATTAAAAATCGATTTTCGCCTTTAATAAAATCGACTACAAAAAATCGATAATAAGAAAAAAAATCGATTAAAGCAAAAATCGATTATTTTTTAACATCCCTAGTGCTTACCATTCGGTAGTGCACGGGTTTGAAACCCCGGGCAAGAAACACCAAATAATTGAAAAACTTGTTTCTAACAGCGGTTGCCCCTCGGCAGTCAATTACAAACCTCCGCGTGTGTTTCCAAGCCATCAGCCATTCGGAGGCGACATAAAACTGTAGGTTCCTCCATTTGTAGAAAAGAATCTGCCATTCCGAGGCGGCATAAAACTGAAGCTCCCTCCATTTGTGGGAAAACATCAAGTCCCACACCATATATAAGAGGAGGAGCTCGGACAAATCCAAAACAACGGGTGTATATATACAGATTATATGTTTTTTCTTTCAAAATTAATGTCCTTAAAGTATGAGCAGATTAAAAATTAAGTACCCGATACCCTTAAAAATTCGCATTGTTTTTAGAAGAATCGATAAAAAGTAATGGATTCTCAAAAATACTCAATACTTTCCATAAGTAGAATAAATTTACAGCTTACCTTAAACATCTCTGGTAGCTTTGTGTTATGCAAAAAAGCACAAAAAAGTTTCATTTTCGAACACTTTGTTACTACTCGTAATTGGCAAAATCGGAGTAGTTATGAACCAGTAATTTATTTCTCTAGATCAAGTTTATGAGAGTTAGATTAGATTAGATTCTTTATGAAGTTTGCACTTCGACCTCATAGTCTTTTGTGCCCTCATTCATCATATGAGAGTAAGTTTAGTGCGCTAGCATCTGATTACCGGCAATTTGTTATTTCAACAACAATACTTCTTTAAAATCTAACTAACGCCGTAGCCGAATGGGTTAATGCGCGACTACCATTCGCAATTCACACAGAGAACGTCGGTTCGAATCTCGGTGAAACACCAAAATTAAGAAAAACATTTTTCTAATAGCGGTCGCCCGTCTGCAGGCAATGACAAACTTCCGAGTGTATTTCTACCATGAAAAAGCTCCTCATAAAAATATCTGCCGTTCGGAGTCGGCTTAAAACTGTAGGCCACTCCATTTGGGGAACAACATCGAGACGCACACCACAAATAGGAGGAGGAGCTCGGCCAAACACCCAAAAAGGGTGTACGCGCCAATTATATATATAATATATTATGTTAGAACACATTATCGTGCTTGGTTAAACTTGGTTAAAATAATCTACTGATTCTACAAAAACTAGCCAGTACCATTTAATAAGCAATCACGACTGTACTCTTTGTACTCACTTGCCACTCGAGGTCAGCATGCAAATAGGCGATACGTCCTTAGTGACCCAAAAAGTAGTGAAATACTTACTATAGGTACTCAACTTGACTGCAGGTTTACTTTCTGAGCCCAGATACGACATGCGGCTACCAAAGCAGCAAAGGTCACGGGTATGCTAAGTAGATTAATGTCAAACATCGGTGGGCCAACACAGAACAAAATAAAGCTAATTATGGCGGCCACAAGCTCAATTCGCTTGTACGGCAGCGAAGTATGGGAAATTGTGCTGAACTGCAAAGCCAAGCGCAAAGCACTGGAGGCTGTGCAACGAACAGCGGCACTCAGAATTGCCTCAGCCTACCCTACTGTCTCAAGCGCAGCAATTTTCGTGATCAGCGGGCAGATACCCGTCAACCTCATGATCCGGGAACGAATGGATGCGCGGGACTCCAAGAAAAAACACGTCATCACTAGTTTCTCAGAATGAAAATGCCGAACCATGCTGCGGTGGCAAAGCCGATGGGACACTGAACCGAGTTGCAGATGGACGACGAAACTAATTCTATCAGTTGACAAAAGGACCCAAGGGAACTTCTGGGAAGTGAACTACTTCTTAACTCAGTTCCTCTCGGGCCACGGATACTTCCGGAGATACCTATACCGCATGGGCAAAGTAACCGATTCCAAGCGCATATACTGCGAAGCACGAGCGATGACGCTGAACACACGTTTTTTAGTTGTGACAGATGGCTCGCGGAAAGAAATGCTCTGAGGGATTGACGACATCGCACCGACCAAAATAATCAGCAAAATGCTCGAACGCGAGAACAGCTGGAACGCGGTAAAGAAATACATCGAGAACATACTACGAAAAAAAGATTGACCTCGACCCAGTGCAACAAAGCGAAGCCGCACAAATAGAGGCACAAGAAGACGAGCCTGTAGCATGAAAGCTGGCTACAAATATGGTGGACGCAGACGTGGGTGAATAGAATTGGTCCTTTATAGATGCCGTTCTGGGCCGTTCTCCCGAAGTAATATAGAAAGCAGTTCCGGGAAGGATGTCTCCCCAGAAGGAGAGGAGGGATCGTTTTAGTGGCGAAGGTCGCTGTAAGTGCGAGTGCATTTTGTATCCTATCTCACTCATCAAAAAAAAAAACAACTGTACTCTTCGCCAGTATTTCACTCGCTGACTCGACTTTGGATATAAATATTTTTGCAATTCTGTATGTACTTACATGTGATAATACATCCAAAGAAAAAAGTTTGCTTCTTTATTATTTTCAAAATAATTTATATATTTTTTGTAATGTATTAAAATTCCTCACATAAAATTAATATATCATAGTTTCAAAACTAAAAATCCAAAGAATAAGAAACATGTAGTATATTAATTAACACGCTTAACATGTCAATGTTATTGTGGCAAGGTGGGGTTAGAGAAAGGATAGAATTGTCATAGTTTAGTATATTTTTTGAAGAATTTGTTTTTCTTTTTTTTATGTTATGAAAAATTTGTAGAACATTAATTTATTGTATTCAACTTGAATTAATTTGAGTTGATTATATTAATAATATAAGGTGGCGCAAAACTAATCACCCTGTTCGGAAGATTCACAATTTTTGCAAATGGCATCGTCTATCATACCTGTGGGCAAAAAGTAAGGTGCATTTATGTGTCAAAAATCGCGGGATTAAAAATTCGCTCTAGTTATTTTTTTCATGAGTTGGCAGCACTGTTAATAACATCTGGGCCAACTTTCATGTGAATGTCATTATCAGTAATGTATTTACGCTTGTGTTTACCAAACGACCAAGAGTGCATTTTTCGGTTTTTACAATGTCTGATTTGATTGAGCAGAAAAGTGCCATAAAATTTTGTTTGCGGAATGAAATTTCGGCTGCGAAAATGTTTAGCATGTTGCAGAAGGCATTTGGTGATTCGAGCATGTCGCAGAAAAATGTTTATAAGTGGTACAAAGACTTCAAAGAGGGTCGAAAACGTGTTGATGACTTCGAGCGCTCAAAACGTCAATAAAGTGAAGGAGTTAGTGCTCAAAGTTGACTGTTAAAGACCTTACTGATATGATCGGAATATCAGAAGGATCTGTGAAAACCATTTTGAAAGACCATTTGGGCCTACGAAAAGTCAAATCTCGTTTGGTACCGAAAACTCTCAATTTTTTGGAAAAAAGTCGTCGCGTTGATGTGTGTGAAACAATGCTTTCAGACTATCAGGACAAGCTCAAATGCATCATTACGGGAGATGAGACTTGGATGTATGCTTACGACCCTGAAACAACCGACCAATCAAGCGAATATCGTGCTAAAGGCGAGGCCAGACCGAAAAGAGCAGGTCAAAGTCGTTCAAAAAGGTCATGATGACGTTTTTTTTTCGATTTTCGTGGTGTGGTGCACTATGAATTCCTTCCACCTGGCCAAATTGTTTATAAAGAATATTATTTGAGCGTTATGCGTCGTTTACGTGAAGCAATTCGTCTAAAAAGACCAGAATTATGGGCCAACAACACTTGGTTTTTGCATCACGTAATGCACCGTCTCACACTGCACTCGTTCTTCGTGACCATTTCGCCAAAAATTCCACGCATATCGTTCCGCAACCACCGTATTCGACTGATTTGGCTCCTTGTAACTTTTGGCTATTCCCAAAACTCAAGAGACCACTCCTGGGAACGCGTTTCGAGTCGATTGAGGAGATAAAAGCTGAATCGAAGAAGGTGCTGATGGAAATGGACTATTCGGCATTTTTCGGGGATTGGAAAAATCGTTGGCATAAGTGTATTTCATCGAGAGGGAATTATTTTGAAGGGGATGAAATTGATTTACAATAATAAATAAAGATTTTTCATTTTACAACCATATTCACCTTACTTTTTGCCAACAGTATTTGACACAGTATTTGACACTGGCGAACTTGACGGCTACAGTAGACAAACAGGCAAGCCATGGAGCGCGTAAAGGTCAAAATAAAGTTTTTCATTACCGAAATTTTTTGGTCTCTTTTTTGATTTAGTAAAAAAGTTATTCAAAAACAAAATTGTTCATTAATTTTGCGCCACCTTGTACATAATCGTAAACATATATATACACTTGTATATTCCTACGTTATTGTAACTTATGAAATTCATTTATTTTAGTATATTTAATACTAAATATAATATATTGTATATTATTTATAATTTCGCCGAAATTAGTAGTATTTTTTATATAAATAATTTTTTTTTCTATTTCTTTTTTCGCTTTTCACTTTTGTAGTATAGTGTATAGTTATTAGTTAGCATTTCGACGAATTGAATCATATGTATCATTTGAGAAAACAATTTTTTTCTATTTGTATTTTAGTATATTGTATATTATTTATAATTTCCACGATGGATTGGCATTTTTTAAATAAATTTTTGCCAATATTTTTTCAGTGTTTCGTCTCTTATAGAATTTCTAGTATCAATGTTGTTTTCAATAATTTCTTACTTTTGATTTATAATTTTAATTTATAATTAATAAATTATATTTTTTTGTTTTTTGTTTTTTTTTATAACTACTTTTAACTGTATTTTTTATTTTATTTATTTATTTTTTATCTTCTTATGTTTTCGTAATTCAGTTTTAGCTCTACAAAACAGTTTACATATATCTCAGATACCTTTTCCGCTTTCTACTACATATATATTAACTATATTTTGTTTTTGTATTACGACAAAATTCAAACTATTCGCATACATATAAAAATAAAATTTTAAGCTACATAATAGTGTTTTTAACTTTTTTAATTATTTTTTTTTTATTAATTATTATATTTGCTTATTATAGCAATTTTAGCATTTGCTTTTATTTTTTTTTTCAATAAAGTTAGCTTTATAATATTGACTGAATAGTTTAGAAGTGCTGCCGAAGTGGGTCAAAATGTATCCTTCTTAGGACGAAGCAGCATACAAAATCACAAGACTCAGCCACCTAAGGTACAAAATATTATATTTTTTTAAACATAGTAACTTTCTAGTCCCTTCTTACCATATATGGCTATTTTTTCGCCCTTTCAGGAAAAATAAACAGAGATAAAAAGGCGTATAATAATAAAAAATAAATAAAACTAAAAATAAAAATTAAAAAAAAATGAATAAAAAATAATAAAAACTAAACTGTTTGTCATATCCAGAGCTACTTAAAAACTTAAATATGCCATTCGACTTTAAAATTATTCCTTAAATATAAAATAAAACAAAAAAAATTTCCAAATATGCCTTTAGACTCTAAAAATATTCTTCAGACATGCTTTTCAAATTTATATAGCCTTAAGTATGTCTTAATGAAATCAAAATAAAACAATGGAGAAAATGCGCAACACCGTCAGGCGGAAAAATTATAAAAAATCAGCCATTCAAACTTACACCTTATTACACTAAAATTTAATGGGCTATAAATCTTGGTATAAAAACATGTTTTTTATTTTATTTTTTGTTTTTTTTTTGAGTTCTAAGTAAATGTTTTGAAATTTGTTGAAAATCCTCGAAGTTTCATAACTTTTGTAGTTTGAAACTAGACTAATATGGTCTATATTTCTATAAAAAATAATTGAAATTAAAATATACATAAATATAAATAAAAAACGTATCAATATATGAAGGTGCTATATTTTGCGACTGAGTGTAGTTCATTCTCCCACAAAAACCATATACAGTTTGCGAAAAAAATGTGTTGACAGACTAAAATATTCAAGTCTTCATAGGAAGAGCAAAACCATCGCTTCTTATTGAATTTGGAGAACCTTTCAAAATTACTTCGTAACGACAAACTTTTTGAATGCACCAAAGCAAACGAAAATAAAAATACGAAAAGAAAACACATAGTGTTTTTACATATCTACATATTTTCGGCATCGTTTGCTAAGATGATTTGATATTCTGGTATCTCTATCAGTCATAAAGTGATCACAACAGTGACTTTTTGATGAAAATGTCAAATCGTGTGTAAATTATAAAAACGCAAAAATGACTGCAAAACGGAAAGCGTTTGAGGTGACTCGGTCGGTCTGTTACATTGTAAAGGGTTTTCACATATTGATATTCAAAGAAAATGCTATTTTTTAATAATAAATGATCGGATGTTTATTTCATTATAAAGGGGAAGGTATGCCGTTAATAGTGGAAAATAACATCAGGCAAATGACCACCACGACCACGCTTACAGGACAATATCCTTTTCATGAAATTTTCCATAACCAAATTGCAAAGTGGCTGCCATATGTCCTCTATAGCCTCACGAATTCCATCTTTGAGGTCTTGAATAGACCCTGGGCTGTTGACGTAGACCTTCTCTTTGTGTTAAATCACAAGATCTCGGTGGCCAATTGTGATCATCTCTTCGAGAAGCAATACGGTCCGGAAACTGTTCCCGTAAAAGATCAATGTTTTCGTTGCTTGTGTGGCACGTAGCGCCGTCTTGTTGAAAATAAACGTTGTCCAGATCAATACCATCCAATTCCGGCCATAAAAAATCGTTAATCATCTCTCGATAGCGCAATCCATTCACCTGTAACACCTGTTATTGGGAAACCCGACAATTATAGAATATGGAAAAAGTTGAAACAGTTGTCAACAATTTTTTATTTAACTCGACAAACTATTTATAACATAATAAAGTGTGCAAAAAATTAAAATAGGCTGGGGCCAAACTCTGCAAGTGGAAGAGCATGGAACATATCTGACCATATTTTGTTGAGAAAAGTAGCCGCAAACCTGTAAATTTGCTAGTGAGCTTAGAGATGAGTGTATGCTCGAAGTTTCTAATGAAACAGTCCGGCAAGTATTGCAAAAGCACAATTATATATACTTCACGAGCTAGTCGAAGAAATCTTTGCTCTCTGCGGTGCATATTGAAAAGCGGTTACCTTGCGCTAGAACGTACCTAGCTCAACCAGATAGCTACTGGGATGATGTGACATTCTGTGATGGGACTAAAATCAACCTCTATTACAAAGACGGACTCAATAGACTGAGGAGGTAGCCATGACAAGCAAGGGAACGGGAGACAAATAGTAGAACAAAATTTGGCTTAATTGTTGACAACAAACCTCAGTTTAAATTCCAATCGCTCAATTCTAAATGACAAGTGCACTTTAAATAAGTGTAAACAAATTTTGCTGACGTATTGAGCGGTGCTTTCACCGCGCGAACAGAATACTACTCTGCCGTGAGATACATAAGAAATTTCACGCATATTTTACAGCAATGCAATTTGTATTGATTTTGGCAGCCTTTTCACGTAAAAAGCGAACTTAGTAATATGCTCTATTATTAACTCAATGTCAACACGCCTTCACTTGGGAAAACTTGACTCATTTCAAATTTCAATAGGGCATATAGCAAGCTATGCCCATTCTAAGACAATAGATTTTATGCTGAGTGTTATGTTGAGAGGCAGGGTAGTTGTCATAATTTATATTCATCTTTGCATTTATTGATATTATATTTGATTTCATTGTGTAATTTCTATTGACCACTAAATTCTATCTCGATTTATGTATTATGGCAAATATTTGTGCACTATATTTTAAGCCTTTATAGACTTCTTGTATGCTCTATAAACCAAGTGACAAAATATACTACTTATAAGTTTATATAAAGGCGCTAGAGCGTTAAATATTCCAAAAAAATCACTTACGCAATATTTTACATAAGATTGCCGAACATATTTCATGCCTCATCTTATGAATGGTTGAATCTTGTGAATTTGTATGCCGATTCACCTTAAGATTTCCCCACCATCAAAAAAATCAGACTAAATATGGTATAAATACATATAACAGATTTTATTTCATCGGTCTTTTTACCAAATTTCGTCATACTTTGAAATTTTGAAAAAAATTGGATCTGGTTGTACAGCATTATTGGTCACTCCAACACAGGCCAAACCTGTATTTCTTTAGTTTTTCATTTAATTTTAGAATTTTCATTTATCAAACAATTTTATTAGCAGAATGAGATCATAAAATAGAGTTCCTGGAATTCTTAAAATTATCATATTAGTTAGCTAAACTACTAAAATGTACATTTGGTAAGATATATTTTGTCATATACGCCTTTAAATCCAAACTGGTTTAGTTGCATTACTTATAAAGTATCTTTAAATTAACTATTTATTTAAATAAAGGAATCCTTTGTATTAACGATACTATTGACAACCGATTTGAATTTTAGGGTTAATAGAACGTAGTTTAAATAAACGAGTAACTCTACACCTTCAAAAAATGTTTAAATAATAAAATATTCTTATTGTTATTTTTTTTTTAATATTTTTTAATAAGGAAAAACACTAACGTTATTTATAGCAACAACTTTGAGACCAAGAGAATATAATTAAAAATAAATCGCACCCAATTGACTATTTTTCGCTCCCATATACCATTTGAGATCTAGATTGAGGTTGGTTAAAGTTAACCGATATGTCATTAATGAACTGAACCATAAAATCGAAGTTGCCATTGATGAAATAATTGCTGATGCTTCCGTAAGTGTACTGACAAATTATCATAGATTGACGGTATCTGGGTTACCGTAAGGGCAGCCGTGGAAGGCATTTAAACGAAATTGTGTTCCATTTTTATTCGTTTGGTTTACTCTTACGAATAAAAAATAAATAAAATTTTTAAAAATTATCATGCGTCTCATACTAATAACCATACTATATTATGGAGCACCACTGTATTATATTATATATATATATATAATTGGCGCGTACACCCTTTTTGGGTGTTTGGCCGAGCTCCTCCTCCTATTTGTGGGGTGCGTCTTGATGTTGTTCCACAAATGGAGGGACCTACAGTTTCAAGCTGACTCCGAACGGCAGATATTTTTATGAGGAGCTTTTTCATGACAGAAATACACTCGGAGGTTTGCCATTGCCTGGAGGAAAAGAACAAAGCATATGGAAATGAAAAATTTGATATCTACTATCAAGCACGGCGAAGATAGCGTAATAGTTTGGAGAGCTATAGCTGCATCTGGCGTTGGAAAGGTGATCTTTATTGAAGGTACTATGAACCGAAGTAGATATAAAAACATATTGGAACAATATTTGAGACCATTAGTAGAATGTTTAGGGCAAGGCTGGGTTTTTCAACAAGACAATAACCCTAAGCAGCCTAATTGTCAAAGAATGGCTCTTATATTTCGCACCTAGAAAACTAATCACACCGCTGCAGAGTACGCATCAGATATAACAGCGAGATAGAGGAATTCCTGCAAGGAGAAAACGTTGTGCGGTTTGCCAAATCGCAGCGCATTCGATAGCTAGGGCACGTTTGTATAATCCAAGATGAAAGAATTGCAAAGTTGTAGATGCGCACATGCCGGGCGAAAAGCGAAGAGGACGGCCGTGGAAACGGTGGTTAGGCGACGTTGAGGACGACCTCAGAAGCCTAGGAGTGACCCAGTATCGTAGCCTGGCTATGGACCGAGATGCATAGAGAAGAATTGTCTAGGAAGCTAAGACTCACAATAAGCTGTGATGCTATGAATTGTGATGATGAATTACCGTTCAATTAAAAATATTTAAAAATTTTCTAATTTTTATTATTTAAATAATTTACTCGTTACTTGCATGGCTGATACTTTTTCACGATATTTATTCAGTACTCGGTATTTTGCTCCGTTGCCAGGAAAAAATAAATCACTAATTACAACTCAACTCACTTTATCATGCCGATAAACAAACTTTTTGGACTGAAAAGCTTACTAAACTCTTGCAACGAAAATGTTGATATGGGTTAGTTGATGCGCGCTTTAACATTTTTGATAGGTTTAATCGGAAGTAAAGTGTACTTCACTAGGTTAATTGAAGCGACGTAAACAGTTGATTTTACACTTCGGCATTGACAGCCCTGAAAATTATTGAACGATATGACTTTTTCTCCAGACTTGCAGTAATTTTGAAAACAAAAACTTTATTTATCAGCAGCAACGGAAACTTAAAAGTTAGCAATAGTTTATCAGCTCGGTTAGTAAAACTGACTGAATTGGTTAGATGAGCAAACGGCCCTAGTGATTTTTTATAAAATTGTATAAGTACATAACAAGCAGATTAAACTAAAAATGTATATTAAAAAATGTGTATTGAGATAGACTTTATTACAAATTTTGAGGCTATTATTATTTATCAATATATTGTACACTCGCTTAATTGACAGTCGAAAAAGAATGACACATTCCGATTTTTTATTGTTTTTTTTTCTTGCATTTTAACTACAACGACGTTTGGTTATTTAGGTTATTGTTTAACAAGATTTTTAATATTGTTTGCATGTATTCAATATTCTAATAGTTGACTGGCATTTTTAGCTGAATTATATGTAATTAAATTCCACAAAACTTCATACGTACATGCATATTTATATATGTATATCCAGCTGCTTGCAATTATTTATTAAACAACATATAAATAAAATAGTATATTTAACTTTTCATGAATTAAATGAATTTACTTTTTAAAACTCTGATGCAATTTCTTCTTCTTGTTTGGTGCGATAACCGCTTACGCGATTTCGGCCAAGTTTAACAAAGCGCGACAGTCGTTTGTTTCGCGTGCTAACCGGCACGGTGCAACTATTTTGGTAAAAAAGTCACTAACTCTATGGAATAAAACACCGTCCAACAATGGTTACTGAACAAGAACAAACGCAATCAATTATCTAAGAGAATATAATTCTGATTAAGTTCTCTGAAGACAGTACTATTCCAAAAGAACGGATTTTTCTTTCATGGGGGTTTAAGCTTAATTTATCGAAAAAATAAAATATAAAGAAGGACTTGGAAAAAAAATTTCCGTCTTCAGACTCCTATAGCAGATTTTAACGAACAACTTTTTATAACAAGGGTCAACATTTGCGCTTAAAACTGCTGAAAGGTCTTTGAAGAAGCAATTAGAGAGTTAAAATTTTCCTCGAAAATTTCAAGCAGGCAATTTTACAAGGCGGTCACCGAAGAGGAGAAACTCGTATGGGTTAAAATAAGGAAGGAAGCGTCAGGAGGCTTTTTTTCTTGTTCACTCCGCTCGGGAGCATAGGGCCTCGACAAAACTTTTCCAAAGTACACGATTCCGGGGTGTTGTTCTTGCCATGTCCGTCCCTTGTGATGTGAACATCCGCCTTCTCCAATATTCTTTGGCCCACCGCGACCTCTGCTTCCTTGCGGGTTCCAGTGCAGTGCCATTCTCGTGATGCTATCTGGTGGTTTTCTAAGCGCGTAACCTATCCGTCACTACTTTCTGCATTTGATTTGCCATAGGATGGGTTCCCCATTCGTTGATCACCACAGCGTTGATCACAGAAAAAATAAAAACGGAACAAAATGACGATGATTTAAGGTTGTTTAGCTAATCAAAAAACTGGAGGTTCATTGTATGGAGTAACAAATACTAAAAAAATCAAAGAAGATCTAAATTGATCGGATTATTTGTATTCAAGTTGCTTACAGAATTATAGAGAATTAAAAAGACAAGTAAATACTTCGGACGGTAAGAGACTGCGGATAGCAGGAGTTTGGGGTGAGCTCGTTTGCGGCTTCGTTTATTTGAGTCTTAGTGCTCTTGGGAACCGTTAGCGCCCAAAAATGTGCTGCAGCTAACTACCTTCTAATAAATTTATCGAGCGTAGGGCACTACTGTAAAGAATCGAAAGAGTTTTGGACTATAAATAAATCAACATGTTTGTTTGATTGGATGTAGAAGCACTCGATTTGTTTTAGCTAATTAGGCTAGAATTAAAGTTAAAAATATAGATTTTGCTATTGAGAATTAATATAATTTTTTTATAAACTTTTATTAAACATTTTTGAACGTGCGAACTATCACGGCATGCAACAAAAAATCTGTCTTTCGAATGCTACATTAATTGTGCCCCTTAAGTTACCAATCAAATTCAATAATAGTTATTCTTATTTTTTTATTTTTTATTGATCTTGTTCTTCTTTTCTTTCCTTTCTAACTGCTTCAAATTTATGATAGTCCCATAGCTTTTGCAAAATTCAACTTTTATTAGTGAAAAAAGTGAATGCCTCGTGCTTTCGAATTCATTTCGAGTGCTAAATATGAACAGGTGTCCAAAACACTTTCCATCACGCCATTTTTTGAAAAAAAAGAGCGATTTTGATTACTTTGAAAAGCTTTAATAAGTTGCAAGCCATGCTCATTACTAGCAAAATTTAAAAAGTGTTTAAGTACGTCGAAAGTGATCGAATTGATCAGCAGTTTCTTATATGCTTTCAAATTCTCTACTCGGACTCCTCGGGCTGCGCACAATCAAACGCTTGCTACAATTGGTTTTTTTTTTTGTTAGTGGTTTTTTCTTTTTTCGAAAAAAAAAACGAAACAAAACAGGAAAAACAAAGGGACTAAGAAGTTTCGAATGGTTTCTAAGAGATAATGTTAGTTCGTCGGAGTTAAGAATTTCAAAACTTTCAAAAATTGTAAAAATTAGTAAAAATGCTATTTTCAACTTATTCAGCCTCATTAATTTCAAAAACGCTACGTTTTCAATTTTTTTTAATCTCACTTTCGTATTTAGCATACGAAATTTATGTGGAAAAACAGCATTTTGTTGAAAATTACTGTTACCAAAAATATTTCGAAAATTAAAAAAAATTATTTAAAAAGCTATTTTCAGTATATTCAACGTCGGAAACACAGGATTTTGTTGAAAATTACTATTACTAAGAAAATTACAAAAATTTTGAAAATTTCGAAAATTGTAAAAATTAATAAAAATGCTTTTTTCAGCATACTTAACCTGGGAAAAACAGAGTTTTGTTGAAAATTAATAATACCAAAATATTTCGAAAATTTAAAAAATGACTAAACATGCTATTTTCAGCATATTCAACCCCATTTATTCCAAAAACGCTACACTTTTTGATCTCATTTTCGTATTTAGCATACGAAATTCATGCAGGAACAGGATTTTGTTGAAAATTAATATTACCAAGAAAATTTCGAAAATTTTTAAAGTTTCCAAAATTTCTAAAAGTTACTAACAATGCTAATTTCAGCATATTCAACCCCATTTGCCTCAAAAACGCTACGCCTCATACACTTTTTGATCTCATTTTCGTATTTAGCATACGAAATTCATGCAGGAACAGCATTTTGTTGAAAATTAATATTATATTAAATTAATTTTTAAGATAAATTTCTAAGTATTATTTATTTTTTTTTAACGTTTTAAAATGTCTTTGTCAAAAACTGCCAGCCTAGAATTATGTCAGCATGCCATTTGAGTGGGTTAACAGATTGTCAAATTATTCCGTTATTAAATTCACTTAAATAAATTGCGAAGAAATAGTAATTTTCTTGTATGCTTTTTTTACAAGTTATTTCTACTTGCGGTGTATTTTATACATAGATGGCTATTTTTAATAATAAAAATTCCTATTAGTATTGGTGTTTAAATGAAAAATAGTGTTAAGTGCAGCATTCATAATTATTGTAAGTTATTGTTGTTGTAGTTGTTGTTCTGGATCATGCTTCCTGCGCATTTAATGCACATTATTCCAAAGAAACATTATTCTAAAACATCCAATTATCGAATTTACCACGACGGGAGGTCTGCTGTTGCCTTCAGATTTTTTAGTAGAAAAGTAAAAATAGAGAAAATTGCAGAGAAGAGAATACAAATATTTTTAATTACAAAAACAAAAAAAAACTTGTTTTAAGATATTAAAAAAATAAAAATTGTAGAAGCTATTTTAATTAGATTTTTTAAGTTAAATGGTTTAATTGTTGTAATACACAAAATTAATTCGTTCTAAATTGAGCAAGCAAATGATTATTTATTATTTTCATTTTATTATTATTATTCGATATCAAGTCTCTACAGACACATACATATTTTATATATATCATACATATATACATACATATATAAAATCTAGAAAATTTCTTCGAACGATCAGCACTTAAAAACCGAATCTAATATTTAATTTTCTTTAGGATTATTGGCTGTATGTGGAATGTACGTTAGATCCTCTTTAGGAGAGAAATTGGTGGCATTAACTTTTAAATAAAAAATAGTATTTCGCAAAAGAACTAGAATTAGGTGTTACCAAATTTAAGAAATTATATACGAATTTAACAAATAATAAAGACAAATTTATTTATATTTGTTGAAACAATAAAGTTCTAAATATTTATCGCAGGGTATCTTTAGTGAGCCATATATCACGTTGTATACTTTCCTTTGGGCCATATTGTAGGGTGATTGTAAGGGGATTGTAGGGCGATTCACTGTAGCCTGAGATATCACTTAAACAAAATTGGTCTCTCTATGACCATCATCTGCCGATTTTGTGAAAAGGACCCTGAAAATTCAAAACATATTCTTTGTCAATGTCCTGCACTGGACACAAAGCGTTCCAAAATGAAGTTAAAACGCGAAAATTCGATACATTTTTCGCTACCACTATAGGTAAGGTGAAAAATCGGAGCTGGTGAATAAAAATGTGTGCTATTTATGGGCTCAAGTATCGAAAGCAAAAGCAAAGTGCCGATTCCAGCAATTTTATGCTGGCAGACCAATCGTCGAAAATGTTGAAAAAAATCATAGAAATCGTCGATTCAAACCAGCTTATGAGCAATACATTGCACAGCAATTGAAGATTTCTCAGATCAAAGATAATATGATTCGACACTCATAGAGCAAAATCCAATTAAAAAGTGATAAGAGGACTCATTTTGATTGGTATAAAGAAATATTGAAGAAATTCAGTGGCGGTGGTTCAAAGTAGGTTTATGACATCAGAACAGGTAACGAATCTTGGATCTGTGCATATGAGCTGGAAACAAAACAGCAATCGACAGTATGGATGCTCCAAGACGAATTTAATCCAACAAAATTTAATCGTGGAAGAAGAAACTCAAAGTGAATGATCGCTTGTTTCGGAGGTGCTCGGAAAATCTGTTTATATCACAACTGTAGCACTAGAGAAACTTGAAATAGTAAATTCTGAGAGGTGTACAACCATTTGTTTGGCAGAATTTTCAGATAATTAAGGAGAACCTACCGCCAAAGACGAATCATGTAACTTTCGTTCTAGTGCTCCGAGCTTTATTATTTTTTGAATTTATATTTTTAAGATGATGTACTTTTAGAATATGCCATAAAAAATTTTTCGATTTTTTAGTCCCACACAAGGTATATAACCCCTTCACCAAGCCAATGCGAGCTCTCACGTGTCGGCTCACACAAGACCGTTTTTGAGCAGTCAAAAGATCGTATTAATGAGTAATTCATCTTACAGCTCTGATTTGGTGCCTAATGATTTCTTTTTGTTCAATTTTTTCATGTCAACACCTGAAAAAGCTGTTGAAGTTTTTAAGCAGCTCGTTTTGGAGGTATCCAGTTCTGAGTTTCGATCAAGTAAAATGGCAAAGAAACAGTGATTCAATTGAGGCACATTAAAGGATAACGTCTCACGAAGTACTCGACAAATAAAAGAACTAGCTATGAATTCATAGGCACCTGGTCAGTTTTTTTGGTTTTGAGAGTTTGTAAGTTGAAAAGCTTACAACGAGAACAGTAAGAAGACATAGGATCGGCAAAATTAAAAGAAAACGGACGAATTTTGTTTGCACTATTTCAAAGGGAGGTACAATCAACAGAGATTTCGGAAAGTCATAACCCTCCCTAAGAGTAAACTGAAAATGTTCAGGTCATTGCAGATTGCGCAATCATCTCCACAAAATTTTGACGTGATCCACTGACTCTTGTCGTTTTTGCAGCCAATCACCGGAAACTCCTTCAATGCGACGCTATAACGCGCAGAAGTTTGACACATATCAGCCAATTGCAGCCAGAAGCAAAGAGTATACGCTCAGCCCAACCCAGTTCTATCTTAAGTTCAACAAGGAAACTGGGTTTGGATGAGGTACTGTGATGAGTAGAGAGCACAGAAGAGCATTACATCTATCTATCTAAATCAAGTTCCATAGACCTTTGAAATTTTGGAGATGATTTTATGCAAACTAAGCTAAAAATTTGAAAATAATTTTTTTAATAAAATAAGTAAAATAAAAACAGAATTAATTCGTACGAATTTTTTTATTATTATTATTATTTCAATTTGCATTATAATCTAATATTATTTAATCATATTTTTCTTTTAATATAGTACATGATTGCATAAAGAAAATAGCATAAAGAATTAATAATATAATAATAATCATAAAGGTAGCATTGCATATGGAGTTGCACGATGCCTTTGCCAAAATAAAGAAGTAAAATGTTTTGTATGCTACTATGATCAAATTGAAAGGTGAATAGTTTTTTTCTTTATTTTAAAATATTTATTTATTCTTGAAAAGTCATTTTGCTCGCCGCTTACAAAATAAGTGTCCTACAAAAAAACCAAAAACAAAATAAAAAACACTTGTGTCAAAGTTTTTTCCAATTGCCGAAACATTTGCTAAACTTGGCAGTTCACGTCGCAATTTGCGAGACTCCTTTTATATGCCTTTTTTGTGGCATTTGCGTTACCTTATTGAATAATTAGAAGCCAAATTGGGGCTGAATCAAGTCTTCACGGCCGACGTTCCTACAACAGTCGGTTCTACGTTACCAGAACGACCCGGATTTAAGGTGCAATTAGTGGTACCGTAGCCATAACGCCATAGCCGTAAGTTATGCCATAGCCGAAACATTACAGCAATTGTCGATTAGTCATTCGGTAACCATAAACAGCTGATATTGAAGTAAAATTAATGAAAACATTTGCATTTTGCAATACAAATATGAATAATTCTCTGCTAGGTCAAGTAATTTTTCGTCGTTGGTTTCTAATATTGAAATTTTTATCGCAAATATTCAAACAAATGTTAAGTATTTCACAGCTGCTTACGCTTCGATAGATATCTACGGCTACGGTTATGGTTATGGCGTTATGGTGCGGCACTTATAATCGTTCGCAGTGATGCCCATATGTTTGATCAGATCAACTGATTGATATGGTTACGGTTATGGCTAAGGGTACGGCACCACTAATTGCAGCTTTATATCCGACCAAGAATTGTCACTGCAGCAGCATTCACCGTGCAACAACATCGTTATGGATCGTGTTGTTGACCAAGTAATCATGAACATTAAATAATAAACTTAAAAAAAAAATATTTCTTCCAATATCGCCGCGAAGTTTGTTTGTTTGGAAAGTCAGCTTTCAATTTGATCACAATATTATATCGAATAGAGAAACTTTGGCATGCAACGGTCTTAATATCGCGTCACATTTGGGATTTCCAGTCGAGTGGAAAGGAGTGTATACCTTTAAGGTTCGATAACTACAGTTCTGCGTGTGTTTACTATGTTGGTGTTCACAACTAGACTAATTCGCAAATCAGCAGTTTAATGGCAAATACTTGTAATTCTAGTATTTTTATAATCAATACACACAATACTCGTACACACGCCCTTACTTTATTACTGCTAAATTTTACTTTATATGTATAGGTAGAACAATTGTAAATCAGCTGTTTACAACAGCTTTTAGTGCTACTATTGTTCTTAACATTTCACTTTTTCGACAAACTTTAGTGTTTAAGCTATGTTTTGCTTTTTGTTTTTTATTTTTTAGAAAAATACTTAATTTTTTATGTAGATATTAAACCTATACATCCCAATATTGCTGTTGTTTTCTTTTTTTTTACTTTATTCTAAAGAGGAGCATTCTCATGTTAAGTACTGCCATACAAGACTTATTTTTGTTAGACTCGAATGGTTTTATTTTTTAGAAAATGTCTTGAACAGCGTGATATGTTACATTTATCGTTTACTAATATCGTTTATGTATTTTACACTTTTATAGGGATGCTAACTACGCATTTGTAATTAATTCCAGCAATCGATTAAAGCAATTCATTCGAAATAAAGATAAATGCCGCTTAACCGCTATACGATCCAATCGTGGGCGCAGCAGGAAGAGCATGCAGAAACATATTAACACTTTTGAAAAAAGAAAATAAATCTAAATAATTGTATACATATGTATGCAAATACTTGGTATAACTACGGGTCCACTGTTCGCAAAAACTTTCGTTATCCTACATGTGGGACTTTTTTACAATGCCCGAAAATTAAATTAATCACATAATTAAAGAAGGAAAATCAAAAACAATACATACATACATACCTACATATATTTGTATATATGTATATATAGTATATAATAAATTGGAATGCAGTAAAATATGCAGGTAAGTAAAAAACTAGGCTCCCTTCCTTCACTCTATCTCTACAAGCGCACTGCAAGCTGGGGCTCTAAGAGACTGGGGCACACATCCACTACCAACCACACCACTACTCCAAACACTCTGCTACATTTTGCTAACAACAACAAGCAGAACAACTATAGGTAGGCAATTAAACTTGCGTCACGCACTGTGCATATTTGTCCAGTTCGCCACGCAACACCTTCACACGATCTGTCTCCTCGCGCAGCAGCCGCATCAGTTCGTCGATGGTACGCTGTTGTGACACCACAGTCAACTCCAATTTGCCAACACGCCGCTCCAGCTCGCCTATGCGCGTATTATCACCGCCCGTTGGCGCTGCAGTGTTGCTGGTCCGTTGATAATAATGGCTATTAGCACCTATTGAATTTTGGCTAGACGCCGCCGCCGTCGTCGCCGCTGACACCACAGGGCCAGCAACTAGTGTGGATGAACTCGCCGCCGCACCATTAGAACTTGGCTCATTATTGGCCACTGGTGCTGGTGAAGCGTTACTCTTCATTGCTGTCGTGCGCGCACTGCCACTGCCGCTACTTTCCGCTAGCGAAGGTGACATACTGCGATTACGTATGGAAAGACTGTTTGGCCGCGTGCGCACATCATCGATGACAGTGGTGTTAGTGGTGGCGTTTGTAGCGTTCACAAGCGTCGATGAGTCAGATGTAAATTTATTGCTCATACTTTTGGTCATGATGTCAGCAATAGTGTTGGAGTTAAGTTCTTTCTTCAATATTTGTTGGCTATTTTCGACAGTCATCGATTGCTGCATTATGCTCGACGAAACCGAGGAGGTCTGTACTTTTGTGGTAGTGGTGGAGCTGCTGCTACTACTGTGACTACTGCTGCTGCTTGTAGTTGTGTGATTGCTGCTAGTCAATTTGGCATCGTCGCCCAGTAGTCGTGATGTACGATCGGCCACAGAGGTGTTGCCTTGTGAGCGCGGCTCCACACTGGGCGATGTCTTCTTCTTGACTTGTGATGCTTTCAGTTCCTCCATCCACGGCGCCTTCTTCTTCTCCCATTCGCGTGGCTTCGGTTTTGCCAATTGCTCCTCGCCGGTCGAATTATCATCGGATGATAGCAGTTTACTTTCATCTTGTGAAAGTTCACTACTCGATGCAGCGCCACCGCTGCTGCTGCCATTGAGGTAAATCGTATCGTTATTGTTGCTTTCACCAATTATGTTAATAGCCGCCGAGGGTGGACGGCGTTTCGGCGCTTTAACACGTCCAGCACGCATGTCTGTCAGTATGGAGGCGCGTTCTAGATGATCGAAATCGGAGTCCTCCACCGCTATGGTGGCGGCGCGACGCATCACAACTCCATCACCCTGACTACTCTTGCTAGCGCACATGCCATCAGCGAAGTCCTGTGATGCAGCTGTGGCGAGTTTGCTATCGGTGCTTTTCGTCTTTTGCTTCCCGAAGCCAAAGAGGTTGCCTGTGGGAAGATAGCAAATACAAATAGTACGTTGTTTATTTCATTAACACAACTACTTACTTGCAACACCCGAAACGCTCGACGGTTTTTTCGTCGTCACGGTGGGCTTCTTCGTCAGCACCGGCGGTGGCGTCTTCGTCTTCTCGTCCAGACTCTCCAAGCTCTTGCGCAACTCATTGGCAACTGCGGCTGAGCTGGACGACATGCTGGTTGTTGTTGTGGTCGTTGTTGTAATATTACCGTTATTGGTCAATACCGTCTTCGTCTCTTGCAAATGTTGTTGTTGTTGTTGCTGCTGTAACTGTTGCTTCTTCAATGCCAAACGATTGCTTGCATCCGCCGCATTCGCTGCCAAATCTAGATTTTTATTCTCCAACGATTTGCGTTGTGCAGCAACATTGCCGCTCTGTAAGCCTGTTTCAGAGAGTATATCGTTGAGTGAATCATATGAGCTGAAACTGTCCTTACGGTTAGAGCTTTGCGTCGACGAATTACTGCCAGACTTCTTGACGAACACCTTCGATGTAGCAGCTGTGGTGTGCGCCGCCGATGTGGCTGCCGAACCAATGGCTGATCTCAGATGGGCTGTGTTGGCGGCAACGGTGGCGGCAGTAGCATTAGATGCTTTGGCAGTACGTTGGGAATGTGGTTGTGAGTCGCTCAGTGATGTGACTACAGGGAGGAGAGAGAGAGTATAAAATAGTAGAAAGCGTTAATTAGCAATGCAAAAGAATCATAGAGAAAAGTGAGCAATTAACGAACGCTAGAGTAAAATACTTTTAGCTAAGAAAAAATGTATAAACGAGTACTGTAGGTACATGGCAGCAAGGAGAAATGCTAACAAACAACAAACTGCAACAATTTCAAACGAATCAACGTTGCCGCAAAGCACTAATACATGTTTAGTTTAAACAAAAAAACAAAAATACATTTTGAATAGAAAATGAATCAGCAACGAAGGCAGTTCAAACAAAATTGACTATTAATAAACCTATTTTTTTACTTTTGTTTTTGTATCTTATTTTTTGCGATAAATTAACAATTCGTAAGCAAATTCGTAGTACAATGGGAATATCATATACAGTTGTGTGCTAAATTAAAGCAGCATGGAAAAATTGGGTATTTTACAAAACGAAATTCAAACGTAAGTTTTAAAATTAGCTGTACTACAAAAAAAGTAGGATTTACTAAAAGCACGATTTTTCAAGTATATATACAAATAAATAATATTAAAAATGCAGTTTGAAAAAAAATGCGATAAATCAGTTATGCTGGCGTTTCAAATATTTGAAAATATTTATAATTATTTTATAATTATTTATTTATATATTTATATATTTACATACATTTTTTTTGTGCCTATATCTCTATTAAAATGAAATGAGAAAACGTTTAAAAATTATAAATAAAAATAAATAATTGGCGCTTACACCCTTTTTGGGTGGAGGAGCTATTTGTGACGTATCAAGACTCGTTTCACAAATGGAGGCAACCGGCAAATGTTTGTTATGAGCGGATTCCTCATGGCAGAATACACTAGGAGGTTTGCCATTGCTTATCGAGGGGTGACCGCTATTAGAACAAAACTTTTTTATTATTACTTTAACTAATAACACCGAAAAGGACAGCGTGTTTTGGCTTTTTCCCCACAACAGTTGATGAAGCAACCGACTGAAGAGTTCTTCATGAAAAGCTTTTCCAGCAGAAAATGCCAGAAGCGGACATAATTATAGAGACCAATTTTAGCTTAATATATTTTGGCACTCTTTACCACTTGAAGGAGTAGGTCACCCAGAATGCGATTTTTAGACTAAAAATAAAAAGTTTCAGAAAGTAAAAAGTTGCATAAAGAAAAAAGTGGCAGAAATTGAATAAAATCTTTCTTAAATTCTTTATACCTTCCAATTTCCAAATTTTATTTTCAAATGTTTTTTTATTTTCATCCGCCATCCATCCATTGGATACAACATTTTGAAATTTGATGTTAGATTTGCATTCAGCGAACGCAAGAGCTTCCTTAGAATTTCAATCTGCACCAAAATTTGCAATTAAGAGTAGATGAAAAATCCTAAATTTTGAGCCCTGTTAGAACGCCGCTTGGCAAACTCATGTTGGAAGAGTGGGGAGTCTTTTACTGACAAATATCGTTGCACTTTTTTTAATGTATTGTACCTACCTACAGAGTTCATACTACAACAAAAACCATCTAATGCATAGTTTCAAAATTTGTAGTAAAATTTTCAAAATGTCATCATTACTTTCAACTTTTTAATTAAGAATTTTGAGAATTTGTAGAATTTTTACGGTTATGCAGTTTTATACTCCATTGAATTTTATTATAACAACACGCAAGTTTCAGATGGCTACCACAAATCTATCGCAAATATAGTTGATCTCTTTAGAACTATATTTGGAAAATTTGTCTATATTTTCAGACGTTATAATCGCCCAGCAAATGCCGAAATCAAAATTTCCAGAAACATTTGTTTTTTGCTCAAAAGATGATCTAATACCTTTAAAATGGGGGATAAGGTCGAAAAAAACGCTGTACTTTTTCTCTAGTTTGGCGCAACCTATAAAGCTTTATAATTATATTTTAGCGCGCGTTACTCAATCGTGTCGTGTAACTGGCAACTATGAGTTGGCGTCAGTGACTAAATAATAAACAACATAGCTGCCTCTATTAGAAACCCATTTTTGAGAACATTTCAAAATAAAATACTTTTTAGGACTTAAGAAAACAAGAAAAACTTACGAAAAAATTACAAAAGTACAAAACAAAAATTAAAAAACTAATTATAAAAGTGTTAAAAGGGATTTAAGAAAAAAATTTAGCAAAAGAATTACCAAAATAAAACCAATAAGGTCAAAAAAGCAAATTACGAAAAAAAAGTCAAAAACAAAAAAAAACTTATTAAAAAAAATAACAATACCAATTTCCAAAAAAACAAAAAAATCACAAAACAACAACAAAAGAACAACAAAAATAATTACAAAAAGAACAATTTACACAAGCAAAACAAGTTACAAAAACGTTAAAAAGGATTAAAGAAAAACACAAACAGGAGAAAAAACTACTCAAAATAAATAATTCCAAAAAAAAAACAAAATTTTAAAAGGATTAAAGAAAAACAAAAGCAAAAAAATACTTAAAAACAAAGAAATTAGAAAAAAAAACAAAGAAAAAACAAATTACAAAAAAAAAAAACAAAGAAAAAACAAATTACAAATAAAACTCTAAAAGTGTTCAAAAGGACTTCAAGAAAAAAAAACCAAATTCCAAAAACAAAAAAATACAAAATTAGAAGTGTTCAAAAGGATTAAACAAAAACAAACAAACAAATTACACCAAAACAGTAAACCACAAAAAAAGGTGTTAAAAAGATTTAAAAAAAACTAAAACAAAAAAATAGAACAAAAATTACAAAAACAACAAAGAGTGTTAAAAAGAATTACAGAAAAAACGTACAAAAAAGATCCAAAAGATCCAAATAACAAAAACAGAACGAGTTCGACAAAAACAAATTACCAAAAAACATAAAAAATTACAAATTAATTAGAAAGTACTTAAAAACAAAATAATTTACACTATACAGAACAAATTTCGGAAAAAAACAACTCACAGAAAGAGAAAATACCAAACCAAATACAAAACAAAAATTACAAAAAATATATTAAAAACAAAATACAAAAGTGTTAAAAAGGATTAAAAATTTCTCTTTTAAAAACTTTATACAGAAATTTTCAACATTCAATAAATCTATTGAATTTTTTTTTTTTTTCAAATTTTTTTCAGTTTACTTGTTATAATACTCAAGCCTACAAATAAACTAATTAACTAGGAAAAAATTAACGACAATGTCCAAAATACTTAGATCACTTGACGTGGAATCACTCATATACAACATCTTTGCTTCCACTCAGTAATACCAAAAACTTCAGTACTTTTCACAGCTTTTTCCCCATTTCAGACTCGATATCTTAACACCGCTTATAATTTAATTTTTTAGGCAGAGCCACTATTTATCAAATTAAAATTATATTAAGTGGAGTTAAAAGTTCATGCCTTGCATTGGGTCATACTATACACCGATTTACCGGTCACATTAAAAGTAAAAAAGTTTTCTGACAGTTTTGTGATAGGTGAAGTTTCCGAAATGGAGTTAAAAAAGGGAACATTTTATGCATTGTTCTATACCACAATGAGCAAGGCGAAAAGTTGTGGGAGGCGGTAAAAAAAGTGTGCTTTTTATGTATCTAATTCAGTTTGGAATGCAACAGCAAAGCGTTCTGGTAATATGAATATCCAAAATAATGAACGCTCGCTAGACCAATCGTTAGAAATATTAAGGAAATCAAGGAAATCGTGACGACGCCCCGAAACGTGAGTATTTATGCCATTGCCCTCGAATTTAAGGTTATTCAAAAACTGTTTGGAGGGAAAATATAAATATATGAATTTCATCGTCGAAGTAAAAAGACAAATCGTAGACAACTTTCTACATCACCCAATGTAATTTTATTTGATTAGATTAATGGCAGTCCTGCCTAAAGCAAAATAAACTATAACTCGTGGAATATAAGATATAAGATCTCTATTCTGATTTTTTTTTGTATATTTTTCTCTCCAAAAACCATAAGAGTGCCATGCATTAGATCACTTATAATTCCAATATTTCTATTGCAAATAAGACATTACTGGTAAAACAATTAATCAACAATAATTCGTACAACAATTAATCATTTAACAGACATAAAAGATTTATAAGGTTCAAGTTTAAATGGATGTTCAAGATACCGAGAGTCCACTGTTTGTCTAAAACAATATATGCAGAAGTGTGTGTGCGTATGTATTTTCATGAAACTCTTAAGCGGTTGCTAACTCTTTTTATGACACAACAGTAAGTGAAAATAATGAAAAATAAATATGGACTGAAACTTCCACCGCCAGCAATACTGATGGCAATAATTTGTACTATGTACTTAAGAATATTTACATATAACTATCTACATATACCTATATGTATGTATGGATGTACATATATCACCAAATGGACGCGAGGTGGGCTAGGTAAACCGAGATGTAAATATAAAAGTTAAGACTACTACTAAGTTAACCAGTTGCAAAGTAAATAAACAACAAAATAAAGCAAATATGAAAACACAGATATGCAAAGCAATATATGGATACAGTGTTGTTCAAAAGTTTAAAGCCACATTACGTTCGTAGAAAAAGTTTTAATAACCTCTGAAAATTATGTCAAATTTACGTTCAACCAATTATTTGTTTGGTTGCATAGCATCTGTGACCACAATCAGAGAAGAATTTACAGAAAATTGGGGAGATTAGGTAGAAGATTAATAAAGGGTTGAACAGATTGGAGGTACTTTTTCCAATACGGTTTTTTAGCAGATCACGCGTGTCTACTGTTAAACTAAATACATAATCTTTTTTCAGTATTCATTGACTTTTCATCATGGAAAGACTCAACAACGTTCACAAATCGTACAATTGTTTTACGAAAATCGACGCTCTGTGAAAAAAGTGTTCATCGCGCGTTCACGCCAACTTATGGTGCGATGAGAGCCATTTTCAGCTTAATGTCTACGTCAATAAGCTAAATTGACGTAATTGGGTTGAACAGCAACACGAAGCCATTAAAGGACTTTTTGATGCCGGAAATTAAAGCCCGTGATATCCACAACATTTGGTTCCAACAAAACGGCACTACTTGCCATACAGCCCGTAAAACAATGGATTTACTTCGTTGTTGTTTCGGTGAGCAATTTATCTCTCGTCTCGGTCCAGTGGATTGCCCACCTTTGGACTTTTATTTGTGGGGGTATGTAAATTCTAAACCAACTTCGATTGAGGCATTGGAAGCCAACATTACTAAAGTTATTCATGAGATACCGACCGAAGTCCCCCGGTGAGTCTTTCAAAATTAGTGTCTCCGGATGGCCGGATCACGGCGCAGTTACGGTCAACATTTGAAAGGGATTATCTTTAAAAAAATAAATGTCACTAAGGGTTCTACACAAAACCAATAAAGATTACCCAATCAATTTGATGACTCGTCGTTTTATTTCAATTTAAAATCTAATATCTTTAAATTGATGACCTTTTATAATAGGTGATAATTGGGTAATATCTAATGTTAGATTGTGATGCAGCACCACGAGTGGAAGATCCCGAAAAACATTGAAGAAAAGAAAACTTATTCACGACAGACCAAGGCTGATAGATTACAAAACTTGGCCGTCCGAAGCAAAATTGTGAGAGTGACTTCATCGGGGACTCGGCAGAAAAATTCTCACGCTCGTCCAATTAGTCGTTCAGACGACAAAGAATTAACATAAGGATTGGTTGCGTTGACTTTTTCCTCATATCACCAACACAATCTCAGTTTTGTCTAAAAAAAACCGCAGTCAGATACCCTATTATGTCAGCAACTCAGCTGATTCCTTCGTATTCGCTGAGAGCCGGTTAACGGTCTAATGTTGGCCACACTTTCTGTATTCTTTTTACTGACAGATCATCAAAAAATACGACCAACGGCCATTGAAATTTATGGAACAAAATAAGCACCGTTGAAAAAATACAGTTTTTTTGTAAAATTAAATACGAATTTTAACATAATTTGGTGGAAAAAATGTTTGTAGCTGTTACCTTCGAAGTTCTACTGTACATAAACTATAAAACGTCATCCTGCGGTTAAAAACCAAAGATTTCGCGAAAAAAAAATTGTTTTAAGATATTATTTTGAGACAATATTTCTGAATTTCAAGTAATTTAATTGATGACCCAAATAATGGCTGAAATTTTAAACAGTTCCCATTCCACAAATGATTAAATAGTGTTTAAAGCCAGGAATGATATATAATATTTTAGTATTTTAGTAAATAAAACTGCGATATAATGTTTAATTAACCTCTGAGCACAACTCAAATTGTTAAGTATCCATTTTTTTAATTGGGATATTCAATAAAAAATATAACATTTCAAGCCATACAAACTTGAAATTCTTATTACTTTTCGAATATATAGTATAGTATATGTACATACAACTATGCTCAAAATAATAGGAGCCCGACGAATTATCAAGACTTGACCGTTTTTATACACTTTTACAACAAAATCCATATAACTCAAAACTGCAAAAATTGAACAAATTAAAAACTAGAAGCACATCAAAATTTCCAATTTTTTATTCATAATTTTTTAGACAAATTCTGGGTACACAGTTTTATAGCCCATTGAATTTTAATGCATGTTTCAAGTAGCTCAAAATTATTGTCGATTTTTGATCATTTTTTTTTGCATGGTAGAAAATTATCAACAATGGGCTAAAAAATGCCTTGAATAACAGATTTATTTTACCTTGAATTTTTCTTAACATTCCGTTTCAAAAGTAGAAAATTTGAATTTTTGTAAAATTTGTTAACTTTTGTGAATCCCGTACAAGATCTGGAGCTTTGATTATATGAGTTTTGTCGTATAGTATAGTGTTTTATAAAAACGTAAAAAAAAAGTTGAAACTTGGTAATTCGTAGCGCTCCTATTATTTTAAACGCAGGTGTACAACAAAAGCTGCATACAGCGAAATTTAATAAAATCAATATGACACAGCTTACGATAAATTTGTTTAATCTCAACTAAAGCTATTTGTGGCCAAATGACGGCATTTCACGATATAGTGTTTTAATAAAATTAAAAAGAGATAAACAAGAGAAGAATTATTCAAAACAATTAAATGTATGCATACATATATATGTATGTATATAAATAACTGTTCGGCGCGCGTTGGCGTTGTTTGCAGCGCATCAAAGCTAAAAAGGTAAGTTAGCAAATTATGAAAACAAATACTAATAAAAAAAGACTACGAAATTCGTACAACAACAAAGCGCCAAAAGTAAACACGACAACAGGTTGGTCAGCAACACATAAGTAAAATAAAATAATACAGAAACAAAATCACAATCAACACTTTCAATACAAAAGTACCTACTGCTTTTAAAGGTCACTCAACAGCACAAGTAAGAAGAAAAGAAAAATATATTTTCAAATCGTTCCCCAAAAATGGTGTCTGAGTCACTCAGCAATTCATCGCACGTAGCTAAAATAAAATTCGAAATGGAAATCGAAACCGAAAGAGGCGAAAAATTTAATTCTTCGCTTGCAAAGAAATGTGGAAATGAGATATCGGGGGAAAAATGCGATTCGCCTTGTTAGCTATGCGCAACAATAAGAGCGCTAAATGGCAAATTATGTGGCGTCATGGAAGACAAAGTCACAAAGAGGTATTTGAAGTCACTCAAAGACCGCAGCCGCTGCCGCTGCGAGTGTCATTACCACAGTCACTGTATCAAATTGCTTTTATTTTATTTGTTTTTATTAAAAAAAATGTCCACAACTAAATGATTTTTAACAAATACACAGCACTTCCTGAATTTAAATAATAGAAGCATAAGCAAAAAGTAAATTAACACACTTTCACTAAAACAAAGTGGGATTTGTTTTTTATAGCTTTTATCGCGGCTAATTAGGAAGTTGAGAGGTTGATGGGTGTTGGGCGCCTGATATTAGCCAGTCTGCAATTTATATGTTAACGCAATAATTACAAATGCGCGTAGTGCACACAGCTGAAACTAACCGACTAACCGTTAAAGGCAACTGAACCGCCGACAAGTCTGCGAGCTAGATCAACAGTTAGCAAGCGCGCCTGAGCGAGTTGTGAAAATACAAGAGCACAGACATACATACATATGTGTTTGGTTTAGAAACCAGACAAAAAAAACCAAAAACCAAAACAATAGCCTATACTAGAAATGTGGAAAAGGAAGTAAACCAATTAATATTTATTAAAATATATTAAGTAGAAACAAATTATTTAAAAGGAGGTTATGCAAAAATAAACAAATATTAAAATATAGTACAAATACCAAAAAACAAACACAAGCATTAAAAATTCAACAGCTTTTCGTCAAAATTTCAAACTTAATCAGAATCTTAAAAACATTAGAATGTGCTAATTTTGTATAACCCTTGTACACTGTTTGTAATTTTGATTTAAATAATATTTGTTGTAGAATGAACAACTTTTAATAAAAAAATGCGTGCAAATTAAGTAAAATTAGTAATTAATATATTGAAGATGAAACAGAATACAAAAAAATAAAATTAAAATAAATTAAACAAGTGAAGTAAAATAAAATAGAAATATTTAAATAATATTAAAAAAAATATATGTAACCAAGAACAAAAAAAAAAAGAAAAAGAATAAAAATAATAAGAAATAAAAAATTAAATATTACAAAAAAAAAATTAAAGAAAAAATTAAAAAAAAAATTTAAAAACAAATAAAAAATTAAAAAAAAATTAAAAATTAAAAAATTATTAAATTAAATAGAATAAATGATAAAATAAATATATATAATAAATATACATAATTAAATAAAAAATGAAATAAAAAAATAATTAAATAAATGAAAATAAGAAAATGTATTTGTACGGTGAAAGTTTCTGATATGAATCGAAAACACTCGAAATGTGTATACAAAGAACACTACTGAAAATTCCGTAGACTCCAAATCTGAAGTAACGGGTGATTTTTTAGCTATTATCTTTTCAAACAGTTCGTTTAAACAGCTGACGCACGTTTCGTGTTTTGTTTCACTGTCAAACGTCTTTAGTTTGGTCTATAATTTAACCATGAATTGTCTTACAAACGAACAACGCTTGCAAATCATTGAATTTTATTATAAAAATGCGTGTTCTGTTAAGAAAGTGTATCGCGCGCTTCTTCCATTTTATGGTCAGTGTAATCGACCCACTGAAGCGGTTATTCGAGCTATTGTGACTAAATTTAGAACCAAATTTACATTATTGGACATCAAACCACCAACACCACTCCCACTTATGTAAAGTGCGAACTGAAGAAAATATCGCAGCTGTATCGGCCAGTGCTAATGATGACCATCAATTATCGATTCATCACCGTTCTCAGCAATTGGGCCTCTGTTACTCAACAACGTGGAAAATTTTGTGAAAGGATTTAGGTGTGAAGCCTTTCAAAATACAGCTGGTGCACAGAATTGAAGCCCAACGACTTGGAAAGTTTGTTTGAAGATCCACTGTTTTATCGAAAAATTGGTGCTCATGCGAGTGCATCAATGCAGGCATTCGTCGATATTGAGAGTGCGAATCTGAAAACACAGCACGGCGAATAACAATGGACTTGTTGAGAGGCGAGTTCGGTGAACATTTTATTTCACGTTCGGGACCTGTCAATTGGCCACCCAGATCGTGCGATCCTGCTTCAATTAACGCATTGGAAGACAACATTAAAGCATTTATATGTGAGATACCGGCCGAAACATTGGAAAGAGTATGCCAAAATTGGACTAAGCGGATGGACCATTTGAAGCGCAGTCGCGGTCAACATTTGCATGAAATAATCTTCAAACATTAAATTATATGGGCTGTACTATCGATTTAAATAAAAATTGCATGCATTTTTCTGAATTTTACGTGTGTGCTTTTGAAAAACTCTCCTATAGCTCTTAAAAAATCATCACTTCGAAGAGTAAATACCGAAAGTGAGCTTCACAGATGCATTAAGCGCAACAAAAGCAGCCTACCTGTGCCTTATAAGTCGAAATTATAAGTATAATTTCCTGCTACTTATACTATAAGTACAAGGAAAAACTGAAAGAAGACGGAGCATCGGAAGAAAGAAGTTATCACGACTGCGAAATAAATTCAATGGAGTGAAGTTCAAAATATTTGTCAACGAAAACAAATAAACAGTTATTTTTTTATGTTATTGAAAATTAAATATATAGTATATCATAAATAAAAATGAAGAAAACGATTAAAAGTGAAATAAGCAGCTAGCAAATATAACAAATATTACAAAAGAAAAAATTCAAAATAAGTTTTTGAAAATAAGAAAAAGAAATAAAATAAGCCAAGACATTTCCCGAAAAAAATAAAATAAAAATAAAAAACCCTAAAAACATATTCTACAATTCTTTTAAGTTATTGAAATTTAAATGTATATCATAAATAAGTATGATGAAAAAGAAATAAAATAAAATAAAATAAGCAGTAAGCCAATACATTTCTCACAGAAAACAATTAAATAAATACAAAATAATATTACAATATTTTTTTAAGTTACTACAAATTAAATATAAATATATCACAAATAAAAATCAACAAATATAAATAAAATAAAATAAGCAGACAATTAAGGGGAAAAAATAAAATAAAAATAAAAAAGTAAAAAAAATACTACAATACAATTATTTTTTTAAGTTATTGAAAATTAAATACAAATATATCACAAATAAAAATAATGAAAACGAAATAACATAAAAAGCAGAAAGCAAATAAATTTCACAAAAGCAAAACAAAAAATAATAATAAAAAAAAATAATAATAAAAAAAAATAAAAAGAATAAAAAATAAATAAAATAAAAATGTATTAAACTTCTTTTTTGGTGTATTAAAATTCTTTTTTTTTATTTTTTAATTCTCGAAAATTATGTACATATCATAAATTATTGATCGAAAAGAAAAAAATAGCATAGAATAAAACAAATAAAATTTAATTAAATTAGATAATAGAAAGGAATATTAACAACAAAATGGTGGTAAACAAATAAATCAAAAATTTTAAAAATTGCAAATTAGAAAAAAAATTACAAAATTAGAATAACGTTTTCGAGCTTTTTTTTATAAAAACTTGCTAATCAACTTGTGCGGCAAAACTAGACGAAATCACAAAATCATGTATTAGGTAAGCGCAACACACCCCATACCTCACACACACAAACATCCTACATATCACATGGTACGCACATATGTGCATACATATATATATATAATTATATCACCCGTAGCGGCACTGCAATGCAGCCGAAACGAAAGACTTAGGCGACAAACTGGCTTCAGCTAAACACAGTGGTGGCCATAAAACTAGTAACAGGTTGTTTTAGTTGGACATAGTGAAACTAAAGTATGAATTATATAATACATTAAAATGAATATAGCAAAATATTGGAGATATTGAAAATATTTCGATTTCAAATTGGTGGAACAGAAGCTAATATTACTCCACCATAATTAAAAAAAAATAGTGTCAGGCCAAGCATTGTGACACCTTAAATTAAAATAAAATAGCAAATGTGGCTAAAGTAAGAAGGAAAAATATGTAAGAAGAGAGAAATGTGGATGAAAAAAGGAGATCAAAATTTTGGATATTTCAATGAAGAGCTTTTCCTCGAAATCAACCCTTCCAACGGCAGTTCACAGCATGAGATTCTTATCCAAATGTAAACTGTATGAAATATGCTTTTATTGAAATTAGGTTTATTAAGATTTGTTTGTTTATAATTAATAAAGTCTTTGAAGATTAAAGAACTGATTACATCATCCCAACGGAGACATTCAACAGGAATTTTGCCACCCACTTCTCGAGAGGAATGGAGTAAGGGACTTTCACTAAACGATTTCGATACTACAGTCTATACAGATGGCTCACAAATGGATTGTGATGTTGAAGCAGGTATATATTCTCAAAGAGCTAGAATTGAAAAATTTGCGCGTATTCCTAATACCTGCAGTGTTTTCCAGGAGGAAGTATTGGCAATAGGGGAATCTTATAGGTTACTAATCGCAGACTTCTCTTTTGAGGGCAATATCGCTATTCTTGATAGCCAAGCTCCAATACAGGCACAGGATTCCGCTACAACAATCTCTAAATTGATGGAATAAAGTAGGAATAGCCTTGCCACCTTGGGTGAAAACCACAACGTTACCTTCCTTATCTGGGTTCCGGAACATCGGAACATTGAAAGAAACGAAAAAGCAGATGAAGTGGCAAAGGGGGGATCTGCCATGGGTAACATTCTTGCAGAATCAGTATTCCGACCCCTGGGGGTAATCAAGAATGCAATCTCCTCAAAATACCTACGAACCGCGGATTGTAGATGGAGGGATTAGACGACACGAAGTAAGCAGAACGGTATGGCCCACCTATAACCACAAAAAACGTCAACATTGATAAATATAAAATAACTGGCTTCTGGCCCATAGGTGGGCAAGCAATCAAAATGGGCATCCCTTAAATTCATACTATCATAGTTGTAATCGGCCGGAGAAAAAGAAAACTGTCTTCCACTTCCTCTGTGAATGCCCTGCCCTATGGAATGTTATGAGGTTTCACAGACTGGATATAGTCGAGTAGGAATAACCCGTATCCATTTTTGGTAGCGCGGATGTGGCAACAAAATTGTGCGGAAGCGCTAGTTGGATTTTTTGTGAATCACCACTTAAACCAATCAACCATTACATTGAAAACATTATTACAATAATAAAGCAGTGCTAGAAAACTCTTACACCCAAAAATGAGTAAAAACTTCATTTTTTTGTGTATGTCTATTTTTATGTACGCCACTGTATATTGCGGCACTGCGTCGCCAAGTGTCCGCATTGCAAGCGCTCGCACGCATCCATCAAACCAAATATGCCATGTAATTGTAGAATTAACAACAATTTGCTCGAGCGGCAAAAGCTGGAATTTATTGTTTTCCGTATTTTTGAAAAAAAAAACATGGCCTTTTAAATATTTTATGCCACTTTTTCACAATTAATGCACTTTTCCACACTATTTTAATAGCTAATGTTGCACGCTCTCTAAAGCGGCAGACAGACGAGTTGTTTTTTTTCGATTTCACATGCAGACCGACAGGTGTCTTGACTGGGAAATGCATAAAACTACCGATTCTGTTTTGGTTTTTTCTTTTTTTCACTTTTTTAGTGTACAAATCGCCAGCAATGCTATTTCATGCATTTGATGTACAAAAGTTATGTAAAAGAGCCAGTATTTGCCAACTTACGCGAAATATTTAAAACAAAATCACACAACTGAAATGTACACTCACTGAACATGAATTTTAATAATAGTGCCACAAATGGTGGCGGTCGCACTACTGTGGCACTTGGCTGTTGACTTTCGGACACCAACTAGCTCGCATTGGGGCTGCTGGCGTTTTTCGGTGGAATTTCAAGCACTTAGTAATGGAAAAATGCTGACACTAAGCCCAATAAATGCGTGTACACAATCGTGAAACTATTACATACACATACACATATGTATATACACATACGCAGGTTGCCCACAACTTACAAAAAAAGCAACACACTTCACGTAAAAAATTGTGGTATAATAAAACACAAAAGCTTACCAAGCGTTCAAACAAACGCGCAGGTAAATGCAAACACCACTGACCAACAAAATCAGCACACAGTCGATGTGAGAATACATACTTACACTGAAAAATAATAATAATAAACAACACAAAAATGTGAAATAAAGAACGGAATGAGTACTAAACACACTTTTTTCACTCAATTCCCATTGTAATGAGCGTAAATAAATAAAAGCGCTCTTAACGACGCCGAAAAAAACGCCAAAGCAGCGTTAGACTTCAGCCACCGCCAGCCACCACCAGCTAGCAGCAGTTAGCCCTCAGCATTAGACGCCCGTCATCAGTCACTAGCGACCCGCATTAAGTTGTCAGCCAACTTGCTAGCCAGCTAACCCTCCAACAGTACCAGTAGTGAAGTCAAGGCGATGATGTAAGCAATTCGAAGGTAGATGTGTTACTTTTATTGAGTGTTTTTATTTAACACGTTCGCGGACTGAGTGCACAAATGATATAGCGACATGTATGCCATAGCAATCAAATATTAAAAACATTTGCCATACATTTCATTTCACATTCAAGATAAACGGTTTGCATTACTTTATATTTCATTTTGCATAACCTGAACAAATATGTTTAGTTTGTAGCATACAAGTATACAGTGGCTCAAAAAAGAAGTCGGACATACCGGAAAAGCAAATCTAAGCGAAAAGAATTTTCAAATATGTAGGAAAACAAATTTATTTACAACTTTGTCTTAAGCTGCGAGTAGAATAAAATAAAAGATTAATAATAATAAAAACTTCAGTTGATCATTGCCAAATCTCTATCCAACTTGCAAAAGATCCAACAAACTGTTCGCTGCACGCGTCAGGCGACATTGGAGATACTCCTGGACACCAAAAATACCTTAGAGCGTTTAACTGGTTGCTGATGACACATAGAGGAAAAGCAGTTTAGTTTAGTTTACAAATACCGACTACGTTCTGGATACTGTAGCAGGTTAAACTCCTACTTATACAGAATCGACCCCGACATACTAAACATATGTCCATCAAACCCACTCATCTAACACCCCTCTCCCTGTCGAAACAGCAAATTTCCTGGGCCAACCTTTAGATGAGTTAGACGAAGACGACCGCTGATTACACTACACTGACAGGGCAAAGTTACTGCAGTGCTGCCAAGCGCTCAAACGAGTTCCTGGGTGCATCCGCACATAAAGAGAAAGAGTTTCGAATCTTGTCGTCCTCGGTTCAGTAACAAGCAGTGGCCGCGTTGATTTTTTTCTTATATCACCAACACAATGTAATCCTTGAAAATCGCTGAGAGAAATTGGCCTCACCTTATGCATTCCTCTCAACCTTCCACTTTTAAAGTATTTTCATAAATTTTTGTTCTCATTTAAATCTACATCGTGACGTTCACGGCCGCTCCTTATTAAATAATCCTGTATAGTGGTATTCTCTATGGTTTCCAGCTTATTACAAATTTTTGTTTTATTTAAGTTTATCTGTCAAAAAACTCTCTCAGCGTTTGCTGTTGACACTGATAATGCGAATATAGTCCAGTTATATATATTTTTCTTTAAATTTAAACCAATTGCCCAAGAAAGTTCAAGCTGTATTTATGAAGTCAAACCATACTTTTTAAAAGCTGTTTGGCGCATTGTCAAGATCTACCAGAATCTTTACAATCAAGATTTTAGTTTTTATTATCTTCATATTAGATTTTTCTGGCAACTCTGTCGCCAGCAGCAGTAACTGAGAATGTATTAAGCGATAACGAGATTTCAGGCTTCACAAAATGTTCAATGAACAGGTTTTGGCGTCTTCTCTCAGGACTAGACTATAACGGCGTTCTTCAAACCGACATCTATGCTACATAAATGTGCAAATAAATATACTTTTTCCGAGTACTTGTATTCCATGACTTAAGCAGCCTACTGAAATTTTTCATTACCGCGAACGTGTTAAAGCATTTTGAGCGTTTTTTAATTGTTCATAATCGTTTTGGTTTTCTTATTCTTTTCCATATTATTGCTTTTTCGTTTTGCACTTCAGCTTATTACTTATCGTGTATTTTGTGAGTGTCTCTTTCAGCGCTCGTAAGAATTATGAGCACAAAACAAAAACGTAAATAACAACGTAGAAAGAGAAAACGAGGGTGTGGGTTGGAAAAAAAATTGATACTCCTAAAACAATGAAGACACAAAAAGTAAACATGAAAATATGAAAGCAGTAAAAATTCGAAAAAAATATGTCTAAAACCAGTTAGAGCGCCGATGGTAATAGATCAGATAGTCAGCGCTAGCAGCGGCGTCAGCGTTATCGCCAACAGCGCCGCACGTCAACGCCAAAAACGTCAGCTTTATATTTTTTTACACCGCTCCGCTTATTAAGGCATTTGTTTTTACATTTTTTGCATATGAAAGAAATTCTAGCATTTTAAATTTAGACTGTTTTAAAACATGAATAGTGCATATGTATGTGCGATAGAATAAAGAAGGTGTGCTAGTTCCATTGTTATTTTTCGGTCGCCATACAAACCAACTGATATTTAAACAGGCTATGACATTTGATGCTACCATACTTTTGAAAATCTTGATTTTTAAATTATGAACTCCTTCGACAACACTCTGCACATTTAAAAAAAAAAAAATTACTCAATGTGGTCGTAATCTAATAAAGTTGGGGTTTTTAATTTATCATCTTAAGCCTCAAACTTAAAATAACTTGGACTCAGAAGTAAATATGGAGCAAAAGCAAGTGATGTTTTATAAAATACGAAAAGCAGACGAAATCCGTAGTATTTAAAGAGTTAATCGATACTTTTATGGTTTGACAATTACAAAAAAGTGCTTTTCGTTTGAGCAAATTTGAAAAATATTGAAAAAATTCGAAGATCTTCGAAAATGGCATAACCAGCCGGAAAAGATATGTCGATTACTCGCCTAGAAGTTGCAATTTGACTCCATTAAGACTATTTTTGTGGGGCGCCTTTAAAAGTAAATGTTAGAGATGATTCAAGAGTTGAAAGAGGAAATCGAAATTGCGCTAGTTGAGATAAGTGTCGAAACTCACGAAACTGTGCTGAATAATTGGGTTGACTAAATGGGCTATTATTGTAGTGCTATCCGTGAGTCGTTTGAAAGAAATTGTTTCATATTTCATAGAAAGGTTTACTCTTTCTACCAAAAACAAAAAAAAAACAAATTAAGAATTTTGAAAAAATTTAGGGGTATTTTATTTATAGCCGATGTTCCTTGATAATTTATACAATTGAAAATAAAAAACTTTTTACGAAAAACATCATAATGCATATTATATCGCTCCCAGTCGGCAAATAGGGCGGAAAAGCCGAAATAAATATAAATATAGCCCAATTAAACTAAGCCTAGCTATCTATTGAACCACCCTGTATATTGAAATCATCCATTTCTAACAGAACAGAAAAAACCAACGATTTTTAAATCATATTAACACTTTGAATATTCTTAGTTTGTTACAGTGGAAAACAACGAATCTATCTTAATCACAAGATGAGGTAAAACATAATTGGTAACAAACAGCCAATTAATTTCAATTCATCAGTTTTTGTATTAACTATTTAAATATAATATTTCACCCATCAATATAAGTAAAGGCTAACATTCAGAATATAAGCTCCATATACTATTGTTTAAATTCCTACCACCAAAAAACAAAAGAACCAACGTTATACCATTATTGTGCTTCTTTGTGCTTCAACTTTTATTCAATAATAATATTAAACAAATTTATGACCACAGGCCGCATACCTTAAAAGAATTTTGGTTTTAATAATAACAATAACAGTTACAAGTTCCACAACTATTGCAAAATCAAAAGACCAGTGCCAACACATCCGCATAGCTACATAATATACAGGTTGGTTGAAAAGTAAAAAACCAAAAATAAAATAATGTGACTTTTTAAACGAAGTTTATTTTTTGGTTCAATAGTGGTTTCTTAATGCCCCGACTGGCTTCACAGTAGTGCATTTTATTAACCCAGTTTTCCAAGACCTTGGTGACGGTTTCTCGCTCTACGAGTGGCTTGCTCCATATTCGTCTTAGTCGTAAATGGATTGTTCTCACCACATCGGTATTTCAAGGCACTCCATAAAAAAGTCCGTAATGTCGTTTATCATGCCTCTGTAGGGCTTACCGTAAAACGAAATGGAAAGAAAAATGGGCCAATGATTCCATAGCTTTAAAATTCGCACCAGAGTGGCAGACCCTCTGAGGAATCATTGGCTTCGCAACGATCAGGTGCGCGTTTTCCGATCCCCAAAAGCGCCAGCTTTGCAATATACACTCTTCCCTAAAACTACTACAATGTTCACGACCCTCCTACCTCCAAGAAAAGATTGGAAACGAGATGTTGTAAAACAGGGCCAGTGCACTCATGATGACACAAATGACATTTGGGGGTCTCTCTCCACTTTCATCTCCCCAATTATTTTTGTGTTTTTCAAGCTGAGTTGATAACAATAATTAAAGTCGTGATACTGGTGCAATGTGATACGATAACACATTTTCATTGGCATCCAGTAGGCTCAAAAATCTTTCAAATCGTCGAGGAAAATTAGAAAGAAGATAAAGGTAGGTAGGTGAAATGGTTAAAGTACCACTCTGGCACTCCCCAAGTACCACTAAAGCGCAATTTCCATGTCATTATGAGACTTTCAACAGCCAGCCCAGCTGTCGAAGAGGGGAGCACCCAGTGACCTTAATCGTCTAGTTGAAAAAATCGGGCATTTGCAGAGAACGTGTCCAAAAGTCGCCTTCTCTGAAAGGTCTTTTGCAATGGTGATTAAATGGTAAACCTAGCTTTACATCTAACCCTAAGCATTGCAAAACGGGGCACTGAACTTCCTCACGAGTATATAGACAATGGTATAATTACAAGGTAAGACATGCAGCTACTTTGTTTTTTCTTTTTTTCTTTTTTGTTTTGAGAAATTTAGAATCTAGAATCTCCCTGCAACTGTGGCCAACTTTTAGTGATAAATGCACGGAATCCTTGTTGAGCCAAAATAAGCACAATCCAAACACATTAATTACTGCTATCACGGGGCACTATCTAATAGGCAGACACGTCTAGAAAGCTGTATAGATTATAGATAGAGAAGAAGAGGAGATGATTTTTCACCATTTGTGCCACTCTTCCGCTCTATCATTACAAAGATCCGCCATTCTAGGTAGACAATTCTTCAACGAATTGGAAGATCTCAGCACAGTGGAAATCAGGTAGTAATCAGATATAAGTAAATTTTTCAAATAAGATTTATAAATATTTAAAATAGTTTTGCATGATTTTTTCACTTTTCATACGTAATAATAAAGATATTTATGACCACAATTTGAAAACTTTAAGAGCCTGAAAAAAGTTTGTTCCACACAAAATGATTTACCTATGATATACTTTCAGGAATGTAGAAATAGGACCTTTTTGTTCCAATAAAAATATCTAAATTTATAAAAGAACAGTTCAACTTCAACTTAATACTAACCTATTAAAGTGATTAAATTTTCAGCAAAACAGGTATACAAATGCACAGTATAATGATGAAACTCATAAATAACAGAACATAAGAATTTAATTAACTAATTTGTAATAATTAATAACATTTAGCAATTTCAGATTTCAGTTTCGTTGTTCTAAAAAAGAAACAGGCGAAAAAAATATCTGCACAAAAAGCCATATCTAAAACAGTTGAAAATCTGCATTTGAACAAAACAACAACAGCAAATATAGGCTAGTGTACGGTGCGACATGTCAGCTTTATTGCAAATGGGGTAAATGCGCCATTGGGACAACAAAATTGTAAAACAAAAACACACGCACACACAAAATAAGCAGCTTTCAGCCAGACGATGAATTCAATCAGCGAATCAAAAAAATAATAAAAATCAATTTTAACGGGTTTTTTATTTGCAGTAACTGAAACAGTAACGACAACGGCGACAATTGCAAAATAAAAAAATAAATGTTGTACTGCAACTACGAACAAACACATACACATACATAAGTATATATGTATGTATGTATGTGCATAAGTGCATATGCAGCTAGCAGATAGTGGCAGCAGCATCAGCAACAGCAACGGAAACATTTGCGGCGGCATTAATGCAAAACAGCGCACACAGAATCGACGACGTCAACAGCGATATGCAATAAACATAAAACCAAAACAACAATCACAAAAACAATACGACCCAATAAACACTTTAAAGTTGAGTCTGTCAAAACTCTCAACGTGGATTTTTAATACCAACAACAGCTAACGTGGATTTTTAATACATAGCACCAACAACACCTAATCATATAATTTGACTTGGAAAACAAAAACAAAAACATGTGTATGCATTTAAAAGCGAAGTACAGGTTGTGACCCAAATATTAAACAAAATTTTGATGTACGAAAAGCGAGATCCTTATACAAGTTTCTTTTTGACACACATAGGCCTTCGTTCCGACAGAAAGATGAACATTGTTAGGACATCTCCCTTGTTTACTTCAATAGTCATAATCCAAAACAAACATTTTTTTTTTAAATAATTCAGAAATGACAACAAACTCTTTTTTTATTATATTATCGATATCTTTTAAAGGCAACTTATTGGATGGAGATACGTACATATTTACTTTTACTTAGAGAGGCTTAAAGGGAAACTGAAAACTTTTAACTAATTTTTCTCCACATTCTGGATTTTTGAGTTATGACACTCTGCTGTAAATGAGCGCTAATTCCAAATTGAATGTTGTGTTGCCAAAAGTGAGCGTTAATAGCAAGCAAGTTTGAGTCGACTGTAGCACCGCCTTTATACAAAAAGTTCATACGGTTAGCTTGCGAGTAGACAGCACTATCGGTCCCCGTCATCGTAAGGTAAATAACAACGAGAATGTGCGGCTGCCTCAATCCGATAAAACATCGTCGCACCATCCACTGCAACAACTCAATATTTCACGCCCTACACCGATGAGAATTTTGCAGCGAGATCTCGCATTATTCGCTTACCAGGTCAAATGGATAAAACATTTAAAGCCAAATAATCATCCGAATTGTTAATGGATATCAGCTTAGGCTTTGGAACAGCTCGAAATGTACTCAATTTCAGCTGGAGAGCTAAAAATTTTCCAGAACTCAAAAAAAGAGTATGCGCATCTGTTTGTAAAATAGACAAGCATACAGCCCAACGGTTATTTGAAGGTATCCCTCCAAGCCGGCGTACTGTTGGTCGGGGACCATTTCAACTATGTAGTACATTCATTTTTCTTAATACGCTACTACTAATAACAAGTAATTTTATTGCCAACTTTCTGGAAAGAAATAAAATAAATTATTTTACGTATTTAAAAACGTCCCATTTCTTTGTTATTATCCGTTAGCCTTATGCTAAGAAACAATATTTTTAGATTAAAAACTTAGTTATATAAGTAAACATGTCATCATATTTAGGCTGACAAAAAGGATAATCCACCCATGACCAACCATTTCGTGGGATATTGGAATGAAAAGGCGATAATAAATAAAAGGATATTAAAGTTGTAACAACTTCCTGATGTGAGTACATATTTTTAACATTTAAATAATTTACTCACGCAGAATAAACTATCAACTAACGAACAAGGTGGTGCAAAATTAGTCCCCCTATCGGAAGATTTTTAATTTTTGCAAAGGGCGTTGTACCAATGTTTGACACTTGTGAAGTAGACGACTGCAGTATAAAAAGTGGTAAGTAAGTGGAGTGCGTAAAGTTTTTCATCGCACAGAATCATTTTTTGTTTTATTTAGTAAAAAAGTTATTCAAAAAAAACAAAAAACAAAGATGAATATTTTGCGCCACTTTGTATTTTCATCTTCGTCGTCACAGCCTTCAGCTTTAACATAATTACTGGAAAAAAGAGTTGCTTGGGTTAAGGCAAATTCAGAACGGAATTGGGAAAACGTAATATGAATGGACGAATTTTCGTCTTGGGCGAATAGTTGCATACGTCGGTTCTGCTGATAATCCACAACTTCAACGAACTGTTAAACATCACCAGTTAAGGTTCATGTTTGGGGCTCCTTCTGCGAAAAAGGATTTGCCTGTTTATTTATGTTCACCGCCAATTTCAATGCTGTTTTGATGAATACAATTTACAAAAAAACGTCACTGCCATATTTGCAGCTTTGGAAGAACTAGCCAACCTTGGATATTACAAGACGACAACGATCCCAAGTGTCGAAACCAAAGGTGTATAGAGCGGAAACAGCAAAAAAAAGATTGATATGTTGGATTCCCCTTCACAGTCGCCTTATGCCAACCCTATTGAAAATGTTTGGGCAATAATTATGGTATACAGAATTGGGTAAAACAAATATGGACGCTCAAACAGTTAGCATGGCAAATTCGGCTGATATCGACCCGATTACCTCCACAACTTGCGCAGAAATTAAAACAAAGCAAGACTCAGAGATGTGCAGCCATTATAGCTAATGGTGGTGACTGTACATTTTATTGAATATATTGCTTATAACAAATATTTTATGCGCACACAATGCAGTTTGTTAGAATCGAACAGGTCAAATAGTTTCCAATGTAATATAAGACTTGCTGCTGGCTGGGTACTGCCTAGTCTTGTAAAGTATTCAACATAAGATTTCGGATTTTAATGATTCTTTATTTTTTTACATCACATTGCATGCATGAAAATTGTTTCTGCAGCTGTTGCTATCTTATGATCCCTGTGCAGGTCTTCATTTTTAACATACCAAAGCGTATTTACAATGTTTCTAAACCATTTATTTTGCACTCTTTAAATTAGCATACAGCTAATTTCCGCCACACCTCCTTACCTTAGATGTTATATGCCCATACTGGTTTAATCATCTGTTGGTAAATGAGCAGATTAGTTTGAATGAAGAGCCTAGACTTTCTTCCAATAAGCCTTCTTCCTTGATTTTTATTTTCACGCGTTTTTGTAGCCTTTAGTTGGAAAGAATATTTCCATTTTTCAAATCAAGGGCGATTTTCTTATTCTCATTTAGCTTAATTCTCCATTTACAAATTAATGAAATCGTATTCCGGAAATGCAAAATTTTGTTTTTTTTTCTAATAAAGACATAACGGCTAAGACTTTTGACAAGACAGTGAGAAAAGATTTCTGCAGTCGATCGCTCCGGCAGGCAATGACAAAGCTGCTATAGATAAGTTTTTCATAAAAAGCCATCGCCTCCATTCGGAGACGCCTTGAAACTGTAGGTTCCTCCACATTGTAGAGATATATCAACATGCACATCACAAATTGGAGAAAACCAATCGTTCAAGCAAACGTTGGAGCGTAGAGGGTAGCAGAGAATACCCAACAAATTAGTTTTAAACTTTTTCGTAAAAAATTACTGATATTTATCAGGAATAATAACTCCCCGCGGCTTACGATTCACATTACGGATAATTAAAAAATTTTAATTCCGATATTTTTTTACTGTCCAATACAATTAAAATTTTGGTTCTCACAAAACCAAAAACAAAAAAAAAACTCGGAAATATATTTAAAATTCTGTTTTGCTAAACAAGAAAAAGGTAATTTCCTATTCCACCTGCTTCATTAACAACATTTTAATTTACTTTTATTTTTTATTTTATTTTAAAATTGATATTAAAGGGTTAGGTGTAGTCAGAATTTTCAAAAAATTGGATTTTTTTTGCATTTTCTTAAAGTATAATATCTTAAAAATATTGTGTGAAAATTTGAAGTGAATCCGACAAATACTTTTCGAGTTATTGCAGCTGATACTGATCACTGACTGATGATCACTTTAACTTAAACACCGCTTGGTAGATTTCAATCAAATGTATACTGCTTTTGAAAAACATGAAAAACTCGTGCCTAATCGAAGGATTTTTTTTTCAAAATTTCGATTTTTTTAAACAATTAATTGTCGGTTTTTTCTCGAAAATCTGAAAAATATTTCCTGAGGCTGCGATATTGTTAATTTTGAAAAAATAAACTTCGTTCAGGCACAAGATTATCTTGTCCGATTGATTTTAGATGAATCTCCAAGGACTTGTGATGATCACCGCAAGGGACTTCTAGAGAAACGGGCTCCACACAAGGAGCAATAACTTTTACAATTATTAATTTTTTTGAAATTTTGTTAAAGTCAAGTCGAAACATGATGTATTAATGCTATGTTCTTATTTTTGTTAAATAAAGCAATTGACTAGCAAAAAAATGTATTGAAAATCATCATTTTTTCGGGCTTCTGACTACCCCTAACTTTTTAAAACACAAATTTGAAAAAAAAAATTTAGAGTTCTATCGAGCAATCCGTGGGTACAAAAACAATACATAAAAAAATACTCAAATTCTAAAATATCGCATATTATTTCATAGGAACTATAAATGTTTGCTTTTAAATATCGAATTGAAAATGCTATGCATACTTCGTGCTTGTTGGGAAACTATAAACTTTACAAAGTAAATAAACTGGCAATAATGTAGGCGATAATTCAGGCGCGCAACTATGCGAATTGACTGACTGGCTGTGGCTGTGGCTGAGTAACTCAGGCTCAGGCTTAGGCAAGCAGGCAGGCAGGCAATCTAGTCAAGACAAAACTTGGTTTGCAACGAAAACAAACGAATGAATTCCCGCATCTACATGCAAGCAGCATACAACACACAGCATCAAATTGAGGTGCAACATTTAAATGTCAGACATTCGTAAGCAAAATCACAAAGCAAACAACAAAAAGCATAAACAAAAACCATTCATATAAAATCGTAAACAATTTTCTGCATCTACTTAATACTTCAGCATTCACTTTGCCATCATGCCAAGGCGAGTTCATGACTTAAAGCATATTTAGTTGCGATTCCACTAAAAATATGGAAGGCTCTTTAAAGTGACTGGAATTGGATGCAATAAGTTTGTGTAAAAAATTGTAGGAATAACAAATCGTTAGCGTTTTGTGAAATGTTCAATGGAAAGCTAATATGTATGGGAAATGAGTAGGCGATTAATAGGGGAAAATTTCAAAATAGCATTTGGTAGCAACACTTTATAAGTTTTCAGTTGCTTAATTGAAAAATCGTACTTAATGAAACTACCAATTTAACTCCCTGTCAATATTTTGAATGGCGAAGTTGCAATTCATTAATTGTTCATGTGGAATGTCAAATAAATTACGAATAAATGTTGCAGTGTGAAAACCCAATAGCTTGAAGCAAATACTGATTTATTACTTTCGGCACAAAATTGGATTTATTTCACACCAGCCTTTAAAGTTTAAAGACTATTTTAGAACGTTCTGCGGAAATTTGAAAAAAAGTGCAAACTCAATAATAATATTTCATAATACCTATAAATGTATCAAATTTGCAACAAGAAGAAGAAGAGAACCCAAGTACTGGACCGGACGGTAAATAGACAGACGTATAGCGACATTCATCGGGAGTCTCTTACCACCTTCCTTAGAGACGCATTCCAAGTTTGAGAAGCTGAAGGGTAATAATAGGCGTGTTGTTTACGCGCAAATGCATCTGCTACAACACCAAAAACAAAAAAAGTACAATCGTCTATAAACCGTAACAACATTTGGCATCACCGCTCAACAAATATCAAATCAATATTTATTTAAGTGAATATTGAAGCGGTAAGAAAAGTCCAACCACCAGCTATTGAGATGAAGAGCTTCAGCTGCCCCGCGAGACCCGCGAAATTTGGCTCAATTACCTTCTGAATATTACAGTAGGTTAAACTCCTACTTATCGAGAATATACCTCTTCGAAATGAGATCGAAGTCGGTGAGTATAAGACGAAACTGAACAACAAAGTTTGTTTTTATTATAGGTGCTTGCACATTGTGGCATTGCAGGGAATGAGTGTGCTGGCAAACTGGCTAATGAAAGCTCTGCAAGCATACCACTAAGCACTGAACCCTTCTAGGCGCCAATTCTACACCAATTCAATCATGGATTGACGACTTCATGAGGTTCACCCATAGAAGGCGTTGGACTGAGCTGGACTCCTGCAGACTACCCAATCGCTTCGTGAAGGATCCAAACAGGAAATTAGCGATCTTTCTCTTAAAACTTTGTAGGAACAGCCTGAGAGTACTGATGGGTGTAATCACAGAGTACAATGCCTGTGATGAGCATATAGCTAGCATGGGAATCATTGGCGACCCAATATGCCTTTCCTGTCTTGAGAATTAAGACATTGCAGAGCATTTTCTCTGTAGCTGTCCGGCGTTTTCTAGATTCAGACTTAGGATGTTGGGTTGCGATGAACTGAGTATGGATAAAGTTCATACCTTTCCTCATCCGAATGTGTTGAGATTCACCAACCCTCCACAAATCTAATCTAAACTTTTAATTTAAACTTTTTGACTCTTTTTCAAAAAAGTCAATTAAAAAGTTAGAGTTCAATTTTAACTTAAATTTTCCGGTCAAAAATAAAAGTAAAAATAATAGTTTTTTTAAATAAATGTAAAAATTTGACTTTTGTTTTTTCGGTAAAAAACAGCATTTATAGTAGATTTTAGTTCTATTTTTTTGATAGGAAATAGCAGTTTACACTTTCATAACAATACATTTTGTTTTAATTAATAATAAAAAAAACTTTTAAAAACTAATCTGGGATTATAATCTTTTTTTATCGAAAAAGAAGGATACAATTTTGACATTTATTTTCACCCGAAATAATAAAAATCAAATTTCAACTGTTATAATAATATATTCAGATTTGAACTTTTTTTTACTGAAAACATACGGAAGAAAAGATTATAATTATTTATTGACTCTTTTGAAAAAAAGCAAATAGTTACGGAGTGATTTTATTGAATGTTAAGAATACAAAATCAAATTTAAAGTACTGACAAATGGATCTGATTTTTTCGTAATCTGAACATTACTAGGAAGTTGAGAAAACACCTAAACCTCTTGGCTACCAGTCATAAACAGTGTAGGAAATATATGTACTCATGACTTAAATATCTCTCATATGGCAAATTCGAGATAAAAGATGCTTTCTCCATGCAATATACGAGTATATTTACAAAACGAAAATCTTAAAAAGCTCATGGCGAATATTGAGTATAGCGAATGTAGTAAAAGTACAATATAAAGTTGTTAATGCGAAAAATGGCTAGTAGCTGTTTTACATACTAACTAATTAGCACTTCACAGAAAATGCACTAACAATGCAATATTTATTCAATGCGCTCATAGCTAAGAATGCTAAGGAATTAATTAAACAAGCAAGCGAGTTGTTATAAACGTGGTGAAAGGTGAAAACTACTGTTATTTTTCATATGTTATATTTCATGAGAAGCTTCGCTTTAATACACTCTGCAGGATCTCATTTTTACATTATCAAGTGGAATCAGAATCATTCGGGTAGTTCGTAAACGAAAACAAAACTAAAAAATCTAAAATAATTACGAAAAACTGCAATGGACAATTGGTGATGAGTTCTCTGGCGCGCTATTCGCGACTACAGCGAGTGATCTAAGTTGTTGAGATTTTACAACAACAATTCATTAGGTAAATCAAACAAAAAACTAGAAAACAAAAAATATTGGAAACAAACTGAAATAACAACAAAAATCTAAAAGTGTAATAAAATACGCGCACACTGGAAAAACTCGTTTACATACAAATGAACGTATTGATAAAGTTGGCCATTCGTGAGCCTAAAATCTCAATGGATGATCTTTCCTGCACTGCATCAGCTGTCCATAGCATCCAACAAATGCGTCGAACGAAGAATAAATCGCCAACAACACAGAAATGTGTACATTCGTATTTTGTTGTTGTTGTTGTTGTTGAATTGTTTTTTAGTAGTCGTTGTAGTTATAGTTGTTGTTTTGCGTGTACATGTATGTTTGGCGAGTATTGGTATGTAAAATGCGAGTATAAGAAGAGGAAAATATGTAGTGTTTATTAATACTTCAAAGCAAGTAGAAAAAATTTAGTAAATACAAGTGTTTGTATGTATGTATGTATGCATGTAAAGAGCATAGGATAGGACAGGCTAGAGTTAACTCCTTATACTACAATATACGCACGATGAGCTCATGAATTATGGATTGCGAACTAAACGATTTGATGAAGGAATGCCAAAAACAAAATAAATAAAGAAGTGGAAATATCTCCATACCAAGCAATTTTAGTATGTGCATCCTTAGGCGTTCAGAAACTGAAATTGAATTTTATGCTTGCACGCAAAAACAAACAAACTCGTACATTTATGTATGTACATATTTCTTTTTAAATTAATTCTTCCTGATGTTTGTTTGCATTCCCTTCACTTGACTAACTAATGGCGTTAATGAAAACAAAACTAATATAGCCGTCGCACAGTGGTTCGATTCCATGTATTTGGGGAGCAACAGAACATCACTCACCGAGGCCGAAGCACTACTTAACCACACCGAATTTGGGCCAATATTATGATATCAATGTTCGGCCGAAACCGAACTGAATGACACGGAACATTTTCAAGGGCATAAGAAATAGACAATGAACTTGAAAAAAAAATAAGTTTTCTTTTTTGTTCTTATTAAGAAGGCAAAACAAAGTGCATTGCTTTAAGTCACAATAATTTATGCTCATATTTTAAAATAACAAAAGGAAATTCACAAAAAAATGTTTACAAATATTTTTACAAAAACATATAAAATATTCTATTTATACAAATAAGTATATATTTTATTTATTCATTTTCATTTATGCCACTATTGAATATCCAAAAAAATGTTTGATTATTCTTTTTTTAGCTGTCCCCGAGAAGTGATTAGCTGAATTTAAAAGCTATGGAGCGCTGAATCCGAGATCGGTCTGAACAATTTTCAATAACGTCAAAGTTTTCAAGGAAATTTCATTCAAAATGTCCAAAGAATGCTTCTAAAGTCAGATATGCGAGTAAACTGTTGCTATTTAATGTTTAACATATCTTTTTTTACAGACTTCCACGAACACTATTAGAACTTTTAGCGACCATGGCCAGCCTATGTTAGTTTACTGTTTTATGTAGGCTCTTGCTGTTAAATTCCTATGGCGCTTTAATAGCACTTGTTAGCTGTTAATAGCACTTTAGTTAAATGAAAGCAACTGAGGAAAATATTAACTTCAATTTCAATTAAATGCTCGCTAAATTTTGATGTTGTATAAATTTACTGAGAAACTAAATTCGATTTCGGCATATCAAAATCGTTCGAAATCAACAGCACCATTTCTTGATGAAAAAGCAATATTGAATAATTATTTAATGCACAAAATCTAATAACTTTCATATTGTAATGTAAAAACAATAGGTAGGTTAGGTTAGATTAGGTTAGCGGCCGCGGCCGGCCACTATGGGACACACGCGTGTTCATAGCTCATTGAAAGTCGATCACAATTATCATGCGATTCTGCAAGTCTGTAAGGGTAGGTCTATCTTATTGTCTGTGTACTCATTAGTCCACTTGGTGCCAAATCTCGTTAGTTCTTCGGCCCTGCAGTTCCCCTCGATGTCGCAATGGCCAAGTTACCTTTCGATGAAATGACTGAGAGAGAGAGAGATGTGCAATAACTTATAGTCTTTTGTCCACGAGGGGGTCTCACTCTCTCCATCTGTATAAAGCTGATCTGCAACACTGAAAAATTGTGTGCTAGTCGCACTCGATGGCGGAGCAGATAGGTGTTTTAAAGCCATCTTTTACTAAACAGCCAGTACAAGAAAATGCTAAAAAAAACTAAAAGTGAATCGATCTTTACAATGAAGTACGAAGTAGGATCAGATATTATAACATTTTCTTTCCGTAATGGAAGGTTCAGGTAACTGTTAGGTATTTTTTAGCTGCATAAGAGCTATTGATATCGATAAGTATAGTTGGACAGCTAAGAACGGCAGGAGAACTGTGTTCACATTTCAGTTCAGTAAGATTTGGAAAGTCATCATGAATCGCTTTGACACCAGAACAACGTCTCCAAATTGTGGAAATTTATTTTGAAAAAATAAATCCGTTCGCGAAGTTCGTAGACCGAAGTATTGAAGAAGGCGCCAACTAAAATACAGCTCGCTTGCGTCACATTTTTGTTAATTGGCCTCATTAAGATTTATTATTCAAATCAATTGGAAAAATTAGTCAAAAATTGTACTGATCGAATGAACCCTGTAACACGTACGAGTAGAAGCGGCGGACATATGCCGGATATATCATACTCTAAAAAAAAAACAGTTCCATGAAATTATGTACCAGATTAGATATACCAAAATTCATTACAACAATATTTCTGTTTTATACTATCATTTTAAGTTAACCTGAAAATTTTAGAGGTTGCCTACGATAGCTATCATTATAGCAGACGGAACGACATACTACACAAATAGGCAGAGAATACGCGACACCTTTTATAATTTTTTTTTTTTTTTTTGGTAATGGATTATAAAAAAAATTATTATCAGCTTTAGACTACCACTTTATTACACAAAAATTTTTTAACTTATAAAACTGCATACCAAAAACCTTTCTAGAAATTCCTATTGAAAACCGTGGAAATGGGCTCGAACGAAGAGTGTTGGGAATTTTTCTAATTTTTTAGAAAGTTTAAAATTTGGAATTATATGGTTTTTGTTACACAATGAGCTACACTTTTATAAACAAAAAATAAAAATAAAAAACATTCAAAATAAAATGGAAAAATTGTCAAAACTGGTCGAAATGGTGATGTGATTGTTGCTCTCGCTCTTATCGCAGACATAATCGCAGCATAGTGCACAATATTCTTTACAATTTTTATAGTAAAAACGAGAATATTTACAATTTTCACTCACGATCAAATAATAATAATTCTTCAATAAATATTAGTACGATAACCCTGCTTTATTTGAGTCTACAAAGTATCAATTGTGAAACGCGCTATGGGATTACGAGATATATTCGAGTTTAAAATCGTTTCTCGACTATTTGTTACCAAACTTTTTAGACTACAAAGGAAATGCAAGTTTGCAATCTACGAACCACTGTGCAACGGCCGGCTAGGATGAATGCTATTTATTTCGTGTGTATTGTAAATATACGTATATGTATGTATGTAAATTAATGTGTAAAAATGATGTGATGATATTTTTACGAAGGTGTAAGGCATACATACGTATTTATTTCCATATAAGGGAATGCATGCTTGTATTTTTTTAATACAAATAAAGACGACTTGTGCTTATCGATTGGCTAATGATCGGAGAATGTGCATTTACATTTCGAATTGCCTGCATTTACATATGAAATTGTTTACAAATGCAATTTAAATTTTTATTTTTCTTGTTTTAGTTGTGAGTTTTTACGCTGGACATATTTACGCCTACATTGATTTACATACATAAGTGACAAGTGATTCGTATGGGATTTATGAGCTACATATCTAAATATATATAGCTTATATTCTAAAAGTCTGCCATACTTGACTTCTGGCAGATATGAGTTTGTAATTTATTATGAAGAGACGCTAAACAAGATGTTTCGCTGATACTAGGAATGCTTAGTGAAATTACTTTTAAAAATATGTATATGCCTGTAAGCAGGTTGCGCTATTCCAATTTGGTCGGTGGAATTATTGAATAATTTAGACAATTCTCAATCGAGTGGCGTCAACAATTATGGTTTTAAATGTCGATCACAGAATACACACAATCATCGAAAATATTATTGACGTACTATACCCAAAGCGGGCATCATTAGTCACTTAGCCTAAAAATTTTTCAAACACGGGTGTGTATTAGGGTGCTGCTGATCCTCACATCATCAGATTAGAAATTGATTCCTTGGACCGGTGTGTGTTCAAAAACCATGTCTGAGTCATTCTTCTTTAAAACTGATGAAACAATCGGTGACGATTGATATCGATAGATGTTCGTTCCGTTTCAGTTACCGGAAATTTGTGAGAGGTGTGCAAAACTTCAATTTCTAATAAAACAGAATAACATGCCAGCCAACAGTTGAACTATTCCATTGGAAGTTCCCGCGATGCATGTTTAATGTTTTACAAGGTGACGCAAAATTAATCATCCAATTTTATTTTTGAATAAATTTTTTAATAAATAAAAATATTTTTTACCAAATGAAAAAAATTATTTTGGGTGATGAAAATCTTTGTTTTGGCCTTCACGCGCTCCATTACTTATTAGTTTTTATACTGCAGCTGTCTAGTTCACCAGTGCCAAATATGATTAATGTGCGACGCGATATGCAAAAATGATAAATATTCCGAAAGCGTGATTAATTCTCGCCACCTTGTATAAGCTCAAGATCTTCGGACTTGACTTCATGATCGGACTACTTTAAGAAAAAAAAACTCGAGTTGCCGAAATGGCAACGATATCGCCGGAGACGTTGGCAAATATGATAGAAAGTGCCAGGAAAAAAGAATTTTCCTTTATTTTGCCAATAACTGTGGCCACTTAATCGATATTGCTTTTGGAAGCGAGTTGAAATTAATGCTAAGAAAGTAAGGTGAATAAAATAAGCACAACTTTCCTAAAAATCTATTGTGAATTGTCAAAGTTATTGAATAATTCCACTGATCAGACTAAGGTGGACTAAGGCATACCCTTTACTGTACCAACTAAATCAAAATGCTTATAGAATTTTTGTTTAGTTTTGGAAGCCGATAGTAAATTCATACCGTCTATAATAACAACAAAAAACGACTGCATTTGCAGCTACTCAAAAACAAAATAAAAATATCAAAGAACATCCTTCTTCGAAAACTGGACTAAATAGTTAGATTTTTTCCAAGCATGGACTTCAATTTCTAGCCTGTCTCTAACTGCAGATGCAAAACGATCTGGCAACGATAACATATTTTGTAACAAAATCTGCCACACTCCAAACAGATTAACAGTCTGCTATTTAATTTAACAGTCTGCTATCCTTAATTTATATCCGGGAAAGGACTGTCATATCTGCAGCAATTTCATAAAATTTGGGAATATTGTTTTATGCTGTTACTATAGTTGCCCTAGCCAACTGGGTTGGTGCGTGACTACCATTCGAAATTCACAGAGAGAACGTAGGTGCGTATCTCGGTGAAACACCAAAATTAAGAAAAACATTTTTCTATGGCGGTCGCCCCTCGGCAGTCAATGGCAAACCTACGATTGTATTTCTGCCATGAAAAAGCTCCTCATAAAAATATCTGCCGTTCGGAGTCGGCTTGAAACTGTAGGTCCCTCCATTTGTGGAACAACACCAAGACGCATACCACAAATAGGAGGAGGAGCTCGGCCAAACACCCGAAAAGGGTGTACATCTATACTAATATTATAAAGAGGAAAACTTTGTTTGTTTGTTTGTTTGTTTGTTTGTTTGTTTGTTTGTAACGAATAGGCTCAAAAACTACTGGACCGATTTTAAAAATTCTTTCACCATTCGAAAACTACATTATCCAAGAGTAACATGGATTACATTTTATTTTGGAAAAAAATAGGGTTCCGTAAGATATTTGGATTTTTCGGACACAAACTGAAAAAAATCTTATATATAAAATAAAGTCAACTTTTTGTGTGTGTTCGCTAACCGGCCGTGTCTGCACCGAATTAAACCAAACTTACACACAATGTTAAGAAGGTATTGAAGATGGTTTTCGTATAGTTTGGATACCTATTGGGGGATGGGGCTCGAGATATAGGTCAAAACGTGGACCCGGGTACCCTTCGGATGTGTATGTACAATATGGGTATCAAATGGAAGCTGTTGGTGAATGCTTTAGTTCAGAGTATTTTTCATGCCGCTCCGTGACTAGGGTCTCGAGGTAGAGACCAAAACGTAGACCCTAGAATGTGTTTGTACAATATGGATATCAAATTGAAGCTGTTGGTGAATGCCTTAGTACAGAGTATTTTTCATGCCGCTACGTGACTGGGGTCTCAAGATATAGGTCAAAACGTGGACCCGGGTAACCTTTGGTTGTGTGTGTACAATATGGGTATCAAATGAAAGCTGTTGATAAGTGCTTTAATACGGGGTAATTTTCATACCTATTGATGACTAGGGTCTCGAAATATATGCCAAAACGTGGACCCGCCGTGTCTTTGCACCGAATTAAACCAAACTTACACACATTGTTAAGTAAGTATTGAAAATGGGTTTCGTAAAGTTTGGTTGTAATTCGGAGCAGTGGCAACGGGTACAGCGTTCTTTTGAGCCAGCCATAATGTCGCTTACTTTTTTTAACGCTTGGGGCGGAACTGAACTGTCAAATTGACAGTGTGAGTTACAATGTGTCAATATTTCTTTCTGATTTGGATGCCATAAGGAAAAACCGTAAGTGCAACATGTAAAAATTGTTTGTGAATTTTTTTGGAGTGGATTTTGGAACAGTGAATAATTTCTTACGAAATTTGAGAATTTAATGTGAAATCCGAATGAAATTATGTGTTCGTGGAAAAAACAATTTTTTTCGTTTTTTTTTTTTTTGAAAAATATAAATGGATAATGGTTAAAAACGCTCCAATGCTTAATAAAACATATACCATAAATTGAAACGAAAAATTCATGGATGATCAGGAAAAAAGACGATTGTTTATTCATATGCGTTGATTTGAAATTTAAAAACAATCTTCTTTTTTCCTGATTTTCAATTTATATTTTATATTTACTCAAAAACAAATAGAAAAACACAAAATATTGTTTATGCCAAAGCGCTTGAATAAAGAATAAAGAAATAAATAATATGAAAACCATATATTTTCTGTTCTAAACCATATCTATTCTATTTTAGTGTGCCCAGCGAAGGGGGCCGGGTTTGCTAGTATATATATAAATATAGTTATATTTAATGTTATCTTCGACACCAGAGAGGGCCAAATTTAGGTTATGTTAATGTAAGTTCCTGAGGGTACATTCTAAGAAAGAGTTTTTTAATCGGTAAAACCTATTGATTCCCTTGGAGTATTCTAAAAAGTGTATTTAGTTTTAATTTTAATTAACATGTATTTAAATTATCCAGAAAAGGGGTCCACAATGGAGAAGTAACATTTTTGTATTTGCATAACAGGCAGAAAAGTTAAGCCGGAATTGGGTTAAAATTAAGCTTGAAGGCCACTCGATAGAACCAGATGGTGCACAATTGTGAAAACATTATGATGTTTTTTACTTTCCCTCTTACCAGGGATTATTGTTTTCTTGGATAATTTTTCGACTTTCTTGTGCTACTTTTTCTTACTTTTTAACCAGAAATTAATCTTATTTGACTTACCCTTACGTATACCCATTAATGTTGGGTTTTTAGTACTACTAGTACAACTCTACCTCAGGCATTCTTCCAGATCTTTGTGTGCTTGGTTTATACTAGCAATGTTTTTGTTGTGGTCAACTGTAATTTGATTTGCCTTTTTGAAAAACATATGGACTTCCAAACAAGGTTCAAAAAGATTCATAGAGACGCTTTCATACAACAATACTTGCAGAACTTTGTTTTTTAAAATAAGATAAAACAAAGAATTTAGATGAAAATTATTAAAAGTTGTTTGGTATTAGAATGACGGAGGTTGGGTAATTATTATAAAGGAAAAAATATATAAGACAGATGCTCAGCACAACTGCGGTTACAGATATCGATTCTTGTATGAAATATTTAAATTACTTTTAGGTAAAGTGGCGGGTCTATTTCGTTAATCACGTCACGGATTTTGCGCTTTGAGACTGAGATCGATTCGATTGGCTCCGCATAGACTCTATCTTTAACAAGCGCCACACAAATAACCCAGTAGCGTTAAGAGGGGGCTAGGGTTTTTAGGGTAAAAAAAATCGATTTTGGTTTATTTGAGAAAATGAATGTACATAATCTCAAGAATGTTGTGTCCAAATTTTAAGTCAATCGGCGCAAAACTCACAAAGTTAGAGCATTATAACCGTTGGCCGCTCCGACTCGGCTACCTGCTATAGAAAACTTTAAATCGGTGTTCTGGAAAACGACGTTTTTCAAGTCGGTGGACACTTTTTCTCTGAATCTACTCGACCGATCTTCCTGAAATTTTGTACACACTTTCTCTACATAATTACCAAGGTAACCCTGGGAGGTTTTTTTTTCAATTTTTATTTATTTTACAAGAAACAATATTATGCGATTTATCGTCTAAAAATCGCACTTCTACTTCAAATGTTAAAAAAAATTGAAAAAAAAAATTTTTTTAATAAAAACTCGACAGGGTTACCTCGGACAATTGATTACCTAATGAAAACTCTTTGATTTTTTGATTTCAGATGATCCAATGCTGAGAAAAACTGTCCACGGCAAATTGCCTTCTTTTCGAGACGTCTGCGTAGATCTGCTGTCAACGGCTCAATTTTGTATATTTTCTTGTGAAAATTTTTGAAAATATTTTTGAAATATGAGTTTACAGTATACTAATTGGATAAATAAATTTACATGAATCATCTTTCCAAAAAAAAATTCATAAATAAGTGCATATTTTTAGTGGAATTAACCCTAGCCCCCCCTTAATTAGGGCGGCCAATTAACAGCTGAATTTCGTGAAATTATTCATCGGTAAATTTTATTTGCAATAAATTCATCGTTTCGCAGCTATGTGCCATGTGGCACCGTTCTGTTGAACTCACATGTCAGTGATATCCACATAATCAAAAATAGGGTAAAATGCGGTTTTTAACATTTCTCGATAGCGTAACCCGCTAGCTGTAACCGCATTTCCAGCTAAATTTCCGATAAAAAATTGCCCAATTGCCCAAAATAGCGCCGCAAGCAGAGACATTTAGATCATGCAAAAGCTTCTCAATAATAGCTCCTGGATTTGCAGAACCTCAAATGCAGCAATTTCGTTCGTGTATCTCAATTTTTGATAACGTCGAGGAGTTCACAAACTCGAATCTTTTTCAACACTGAGGCTCATTGCTATTATATTTCTACTTGAACGACCCAGTCGAACACGCATTGCTGTTGACCAGTCGACTCAAATTTACCAAACAAATTCTTATCAGCGGTCTCAGAAGGACGACCATGCTGGCCAAAAAAATCACTAATTTTACGATTGATTTTTATTATTTTAATGCAATTTTTCAGGGAACTTGAATTCACTGTAACAATTGCCAAAAAATAGAGTATCAAAACCTTTATGACATTAAAGTTTGGCCCTATTGACAAAGTTATTTTTGAAAATCCCTGCCTGTACATGCAAAATATACATGCAAAATTAATAACCTATGGGAAGATTTAAAATTTCTGCAATGGCGTCGTACGTCAATAATATTTGACATTTGTGAACTAGACAGCTGCAGTGCAGTACAAACAGACAAGCAATGGGGCGCGTAAAGGTCAAAATAAAGATTTCCATCACTGAACCCCACTTTGTTGCTTATTTGGTAAAAGTTATTGAAAAACAAAACTTACGATAATTTCGCGCTCCCTTGCACCTAATTACTTGAGAGATCTGTAACTATTATACCTACCTACATATATAAATTTCTGATACTCTCTTTCACTTCACCAACGTAGGTATGTATATGTGTACATACATACATAATAGCATATTTCACTTAAATTCACATTTATTCTTAATAGCACCTCATAATTAGATTTACACTCTACAATGAAATGCAGCATCTCAAACACACCTATAATACAAGATAGTTCACTTTCACGCACACACTATACATATAGGTATGTACATATGTAATTACGAATCTCTACTACATACCGTCTAACAGTTTGACGAAATTATCTGGAAATACACCAACTTTGCCCTGCAACTCGCCCTTCCACCAACCCTTGTCCGGCAATTCCATGCTGATGATCGTGATGATTTCGCCCACTTTCAACTCCAGCTCATCGTCGTTTTGTGGCGTATACGGATACTCGACGCGACAGTACTCCCGTTGCGGTTTTGGTGGCAACGATGGTGCAACATCATCCATTGATGTGTTGTTTGTGCTGGTCGATGGCGCGATGGAGTTGCCGCTGCTTATGCTACTAATATTCAATAGATCCTCTTTGGAGCTGTGAAAACTAATGCGATTCATTTTCTTCGTTGTTGAACTGGCGGTTACTGTGTTTGTGCTAGTCGATGATGTGGAACTACTGGCACCGACATTTGGCGTTGCTGTTGCGGTGGAGGCGGCAGAAGTTGCAGCTGTTTTTAGTGTAGATGTAGCGGCAGGACCGGCAGCTGGTCGTTTACTGGCCAAAATAGGTGATGGCTCGATAACGGTAACGAAGTTCGATGGAAATACACCGATTTTGTTTTTTAAACGTCCACGCCACCAGCCTTCCTCGACCTAAATGGCGAATAATAATAAAGAAAAGAATATGAAAGTGTGGAAAATGTATTGTATCTTTGAATGAGTTGCTTATGTGAGTATGTGAGTATGTGTGCTTGTGTATGTGAAATATGCCAGCCACAGCCACAATGGTTATGCTTTTCTTCTTTCTAGTCTCTATACAATCGTAACCAAGTCCAAGTGACGTAAATGTTTTGTAATACTTAGTTATTGTTGTTACATAGTAGCTGACTGGCTAGCATTCATATTTTAGTTGTTGTACATATACACGTAGTACAAACCTCCCCCAGGAATTCAATGACATCACCCACGGCCAGCGACAATTCGTCGTCATTGACTTGTGTGTAGCTGAAGATGACTTTACAGCGACGATTGGCTGTTGCTGCCTTGTCCCTGCAAGTGAAATGTAGTGAATTAGAAAACAAAATAGAAAAAACACAAAAACACATACGAAAATAATCATCGATTAAAGTAGAAGAAGAATAGAAAAGTTATTTTATAATATAAAAAAAATTTTAAATGAATACTTAGTTGTGTGATAAGAAAAGAGCGTGTGGCATTTTCAGTGAAAATTTTCAAATTTGCTTCTACTAAATAAGAACAAAAAATACAACACAACTCCTTATCAATTGCACCAAACAAAATTCAATTTTAATATTTGCTTATCGTTTGAGTGCAGCACTAAACTCTGTCCGATACAAACCTCATTGTGACTTTATTTTCGTCGCTATTATCAATAACTCGCACAAAATTATCCGGAAACATGCCTGTTTCGCCTGTAGATTGCAGTGTGCCTTCCCACCAGCCACCCGGCATCTGTTTAATGTTGTGTATAAGAGCACCTTTGACTAAGTCCAGCTCATCGGGTTCCTTGGCCACATAATCATACTCGACAACGGCGGAAACTGCAAGAAAAGTAAATGAAAAGAAAGTTGTAATTGTTTATTGTTGGAGAAAAAAACAAAAACTATCATCAATTTGTAGACAGCTACCAGATATAAAAAGAAATAACTAAAAACTTAATTAAGAAACAGAATGCGGTAAAATGGAGTAAATAAAGTGAATGGGTTAATTTGTAACAAACAAAACTTCAGCAGCACTAACACTAACCCTAACAGCGAATTACCGTAATCGACTTGTGCGTAAACATTTCTGTTGTTGCTGTTGTTTTTATTGCTGTGGTTACCTTATTACCACAATTAAGTGAAGATGGCGTCGAAAGCAAAACCGTAAACACCAATTAAACTAAGCTAAGCTGCCAATAAAAAGTGTTGAACTCATTTCGAAAACAATACCACAGCGTGAAAGCCCTACAAGTATATACAGTGAGTGCCACTGAAAATCGCACACATTTTTTTGCAATGTTTTCTACATTTATTTTTTTTAAGTTAATTTATTATACAAATATCGCTAAACTTTCAGTAAATATTACATAAATATAATAACAACATTTTTTGAAAAACTGTGAGGAAAAAATCTAAAAATTAACAAACATTTAAAAGGATTTGGCGAATTGCCTCCAAAGAAATGTGAATGCGTTCTAAGGGGAAATCACGCGAAAAAAACCATTACTTCTAAACGACCAATAGTAGCGGCATCGAATTTGCACCATATTGGGGGTTTGCGCAATCTGGTGCATACAGTCCTGCAAAATTATGCAATTGCATACAGGGTGGTACATATAGTGGTTAATTTTTAAAAATTCACAAAAATTAATTAGTTTGATATAAAGGGTGTTTTTTAAGAGTTTGAGAACTTTACATTATAATATAATACAGAAATATTATTGAAAGTAATTGTTTTTGTTATAATCAGGTAAATAATTTCATGGCATTTATTTTTATTTTTATTATTTATTTTTACTTGATAACTTGAACTGATAATACAAAACAGAAATATTGTTGAAATCAATTATTTTTGTTATAACGTGGTAGATAATTTCATGGAATTTATTTTTTATATCTGGTTTATTACATGGTCTAATCGATCAGTCCAATTTTTGAATACTTTTTCCAATAAATCTGAATTATAAATCTAAATGAATCCAAAACGCAAACGATGATCATTTGGCTACAATTCATGAACTAGCAGTATTGCGTAAAATCTTACACATAGTCGCAGAACAAATGCCAACAAATTGAGAACGACTACGAATCGTCGAATAAATCAGCTTTATGAACTTCGCGAACAAATTTTGTTTTTTTTTCAAAGTAAATTCACACAATTTGGAAGCGTTGTTCTGGCGTTAAACGATTCAGGATAACTTACTAAATCTTACTGAACAAAATTGTCAACACAATTTGTCATTCTCAGCTGTCCAACCATAGTTATCGATATCGATAGTTCTCATGCAGCTAAAAAAGCATCCGATATTATTTGTTTATTCGTAAGAGCAAAAATTGCCATTATTTATGGAACACGATTTCATTCATGTGGCTGCCTTGCCTTGACTGCCTTTGCAGTAGCGCATCTTATTAACCCAATTTTCTATTATATTTGTTTCTCACCCTATGTCACGAATAAGTTAAACGATATTCGCCTCAATCATTGGCAAATCCCAGCTCTGAGATGGCCAATTCACATCGACGAAACAGCTAAAAACACGATTATCGAACTTAACGTGTAAAATATGTGTTCAATTTCAGGCCACACAAAATTGTCCATCATGCCTCTGTAGCTCTCACCGTTGACCGAAAGGGCGTTCATTCAGAGATCATCAGCATTTTCAACGCTCTAAAATCCACACCAAACTTTCACTCTCTGAGGATGTATTGGCTTCTCACGATCACGTGTGGCTTTATCGTTCCCCGGATACGCCAGATTTGCTTGTTCATATAGCCGCGGAGAAGAAAATGCGCTTAGAGAAAGGATGATTTTGCTTTTTCCAATAATCGCACTGTGTGGGCTACACAACATTGGCTTTGGAAATTACTTTGCAATATTTCGGAATTAATCAATGGATTCAAAGGCCAACCATAGCCACCTGCCATAGCATTTATAGGCAATGGATTTTTGGCCTTGCAAATTTGTCATGCCATGACAAACGAAAATGCATATTTATTGTAATGCAACGCTGCAAGACCGTTTGCACCGGATTGCACTGTTATATTATATAAAATTAAATAATCTGTACAACTTTTAAAATTTTGCCGATTTTTGTAAGGTTTTTAAATATGCAGGATCCTGTTTTTGTTCAAAGATGAGCCATATTTTTTATAAGAAATAAATGAATACTAAAAACGGCTTACGTTGCAAAATATTGTTATGCGATTTTCACTGTCACTCACTGTGTGCATAATGTTTTTGCATACAGGGTGGTTAATTTGTATGAAGTTTAACTGAAACATACGTAAAAGGTAAGCCATCGGCTATTTTTTTAAATACTGTACAAATACTTTCCAATTTCATAAAGACTCTTTTAAAAAGGTGTAAATTTTGAGACAATTTTTTTAATTTGTTAAATTTTTGAAACTTTGATTTTTAAAGGTTTTGTTATAAAGTACAATGAATTATATTTTTACAAGAATTTAGAGTGAAAGATTTACGAATATTGTAAAAAGATAACGTGATTTAATTATGTGAACACGAGTATGCATACACTGTTGGAAAATAAAATAGAAATAAAAATATTTTCTTGCAGTTTTTGACAATTTTATTTCTTGATAACTCCAGATATTTTGTGCCTTACCAGTTCAAAGAATTAATGTGAATTAAAAAAATAAAAAGTCTCTTTTCCAAATATTCTACACCATAATAAAATTCCATCGAGTTTATGAAACGTTCCCTCGAAAAATAATAGAAACAAAAAGTTTTGCCACAAAAAATTTCTGTTTAAAAAGATTCTTACATATGACGAATTACTTAGTATTTCGTAGCACCTCCTGCTTGTTTTGACTTTTTATAAATAGGGACCCTTGGGGACTTGGGTACAAATTGTGGTGAAGAAACTGGGAGCCAGGATACCTACGCTGGAACAAAGCTCGAGCGCTGGAACAAAGCTCGAGCGCGAGCTCGTAAAAGAACTATTTCTATGTCACGAATTCAGAGATCGAATTGAGTGTCAAATAAATTTGACAGAAGAGTCTCCAATATTCACCAGTGAGGAACTCCAGTCAACTGCGAGCAAGCTCAAAAACAACAAGGCAACAGGACCGGATGGAGTACCCACAGAAGTCCACAAGGAGATCACAAAAATACGACCACAAGCCTTACTAGACATGTACAACTCCTGTCTAAGAGAGGGAATTTGGAAAAAGCAGCAGCTCGTGCTAATAAGCAAGGGGAAAGGCAACCCGAACCTCCCTTCAGCATATCGACCATTTTGCATGCTCGAGCAGACGAGTTCTTTGAAAGATCGATCAAGTCTCGACTGGCCGGAGCCCTAGATAACGCTGGAGGACTATCAGCAAGGCAGCCCGGCTTTTGGCGCGGAAAGTCTACAATAGGGTCAATTGAAACGGTCATAAAAAGCGTAGGAGCAGCGCCACAGGACAGTTTAGATGTAAGGAACGCTATCAATAGCGTACGGCGGGCGGACATATTGGCCGCCTTGAGGGCATCAAACACGTTCTATAGACATTGCATCCGGAGTGACACAAAGATCAATTCTCGGTCCCGACTTGTGGAACATTAATTATGAGGAGATATTCAATTTAGAAATACCCGATAGTACCTTTCTAATCGGATATCGCAGCAGTCATCACATAGCAAATTCTTGAAGAAACTCGTAGAAACCTTAACCAAGTAATGATACGAGCACAAACGTAGCTATATTCACGTGACCTCAAATTAACCACAGAGAAAACGGAGCTAATACTTGTAACCAAGAAGCACATCCCGTTAGAAGTTAGCATGCAAACTTACTCAAATACGCTAACCACAAAAAACGTTGTAAAGTACTTAGGCATTAGACTGGACTCAAGACTAACATTCTGGGCCCAAATAAAACACGTAGCAAAGCCGCTAAGATGGCATCCCTACTCAGTAGACTGATGGCAGAAATAGGGGGACCAACCAAAAACAGTCGGGGAATAATGATGGATACCACGCTCTGCGTTCTCTTACACTGACCTGAACTGTGAGCAAATGCGCTAAGGGCAAATAACCGGTAGTACTAGTATCAGTACAACGAATAACAGCCATGAGAGTTGTGTCTGCTTACTGCACAGTATCAGGATCAGTTGTTCAAGTGATAAGAGGTTCAATCCCGATAGATAACCCAGACTTTAAGAGAAAAAAAAATGTAGGCATTAAAGAACGAGAGGATGGAAGAATGATTTGGCCAAACTGCAGCGCGCAAAATAAAAGACAAAACGATAAGGCTGTGGCAAAACCGGTGGAGAATCGAAACACGCGAAAACAAATGGAAGGCTAGGCTAATAAAAGTCGTCGCTACATGGCACAGCAGGAGCTTCGGTGAAGTAAATTTTCATACAACCCAGCTGAAGACGACGCTGAGCCCACATTTTTCCAATGCGAACGTTGGGAACAAGAACGTCGAACGCCGGAGAATGCAGTCGGTTACATAGCCAATGAAAACATAATCGACAAGATGCAAAGCAGCGAGGAAATAATCAGTAGTTTTGCGGAAAAAATTCTCCGGATGATAAAGGGGGAGTTTTTAGTCTATGGACATACCATTGCTGCGACAACAGCTTTGATGATGTGTTAGCTATTTATTCTCAACCGATAGTGTATGTAGAAAAGTTCTAATAAAATGATTGTTGTCAAAAATGTTCTCTTCTTTCCCTTGAGTATTAAATTGTCTATACCCTTTAGTAAAAAATAGTCTCACTTTTTTCGCATGGCGTCCTAGACATCTGTGCTCCTTTGCTAAAATATATGCAAGCCATCCTGTTTATTAAGAGTCTATTGTGAAGAAAGAAATTGCTTCACATGTACAAAGATAACACATAGTTGAAAAAGATAATGGATAGCAGATAATAACAACACATTTCTTCTTTTTGTTTCTACGCTGCCTTGCGCATCAACTTTACCAGAGGGCACGAATAACTTACTATGCAAAGCAGGAGAAAAAATTATGCACACATTTTTGCCACGCAATTATACAATACAAATAATTGCACACTGAACATAAATGCATACCTTTGAAATGAGACCAATATAATAACCAGTGTGGCGTGTACAATCTTGAGAGACTTAGGGCGAGCTTCTCCTATTTGTAGTGGAAATTTTAGAGTATTTTCTTACAATTGGAGTGCCCCTTACAATTTCATTGCACTTCTGAACGGCGTATTGACTGAACGATGACGTTTTGATGGGAGAAGTTTTCCATAACATACTTTGGCATGCAGGGTTAGCTGGTTAGCCAAAAGACTTTTTTCCTAATTCTAATTTTTCAGGTTGAGAAGTTCATATCGTCTAAGGGTTCATATATGTACATACATACATATGCACATTGAATATTAGATGTATGCAATTTTGAATGAGCAATTACATATTTATAACCTTTGAAAAATACTTTCCTCCTCCACTTTCTTGCATACTTCATAATGCATTAACCTCATTTTCAATGCAGACGAATTGATTTAGAACACGAAACACATACGAGATGTGCCTGATAAGTTCGTAACCTAAGGTAGGTAATGACAGAAATATAGGTATATATGGTTTTGTATTTTTTTACTTTTCAATATAATTCCCCTAAAGTTAAATACGCTTTTTACACGGTGAATATACAGGCATGTTGTGCAAATCATACGATCTGAAATCGTTGAGATTTGCAAAATATTTTTTAATATCATATTTGTAATGAAAGTAATGCATTTTTTTTTAAATTTGGTAATTGTGAGAAACACAAGTAAAATTTTAGATTTTTTCTGTCAAGAAATCGCGGAAATAGATTTTGTAAATTGAACTTATTTCTAATCGTACAATTTGGAAAACACGCATTATCATGTCGCCTTTAGGCCACTCACAAAATATTCTTTTGATTTCTCTTTGAAAGGGTGTTCTGCAACTTATTTCAATCAGTCGTTTTCTCAGGTCTCTCTTCGCTGATGAACCAAGGAGCTGAGTCCATTTTTCTACCATTATATATGAAGTTGCAGAATCCTCAAGAATTAATAGCATTTCATCAAAAATTTCTTTTCGCGTATTTTCTTTTTTAACAAGGAATTAATTCTAATTTCGATAACATTCAGTTTTTTTGGTCGATATGGTGTTGTTGCTTGCACAGCGATAACTTTTAGTAACAAATCAAAGAAAAAAGGGGGGTTTATTTAGCTAACAATGAGTCACGCAATTAGTCTTATCAGTAATCAGATTATAAATTATCGCTAAGTATCTCAGTAGCCACCTTCAACCACAAACAAACGTCAACATTGACAAATATGAAACGAAGAGATGTCAGCAGACTTACGGCAGACTGTAGGCAGCAAAAATGGGTATTCCTGACAAGTCATACTGTCATAGTTGTAACTACCTGTGAAAACGGGAAACTTCCCCTGCCCTATGGAAGACGAGGATGTTAACCCTTGGCAAATTGTTTTTTGAGAACCTCGAAGAGCTGATCGGTATAGACATAAATAACCTTATAAGGTTTCTCAATCGCACAAACTGGATATAGTCATACTGTAAATAATATTAAACAAGTTGTTAGCGAGGATGTGGCAACAAAATGGTGCGGCAGCACTAGTTGGATTCTTGGTGAATCACCACTTTAACCAACCAACCAACCTCGTATCTCAAACTTATCAGCTGCCCCTCATATGTTCAGATATTCAAACAAATGCACAGAAACAACATCAATGACGTGCCATCATTACATCTGTATGTTTCATTTCTCGACGAATGAGAGCAAATACTCACAAAAAGTGATTTAACTACAAAACAAAACTTTAGATAACTGGAAACTGTTCAGTGTATTTGCGCTTATTTGACAGTGAATTTCAATTTCCGTGAATGCAAAATTGTAAAATGCAATGGGTAGTGAACTTAATAAACTTCGAATAAACTTTTCTAATAATAAGAAGCAGCGCTGGTGATTTGCAGAATACTTCGAATAGATAACCTTGCCAGACAAGCAGATCATTTGGTTATAAGTCTGTTTCAACAAATAATGCTGGCCGAATTCAAGCAAAGCAAATAAACTAAAAAAGTTCATCAAACCCAGCCGGTACGGAGCAGTCACCGATCGTCATCGACTATCTCATCTAATAATTCCCATTAGAGCCTTGACGGTAAAGTATTGAATCCTCTGACTCGCAGCATGCCACTTACGTAGAAAATCTTTGATATCTGTTTTGACCTCTTTAATTATCTTTTTACTACGGCCCAATTTCTCTCGTTTGACCAATTAGGAGGGTTGGTTTCTTTAGGCACAAAAGCGATATCATTTTTCTTGCACCATTTAAGAGCTGCTTTACTGTAATGGCATGAGGCGAAATCAGGTGATGTAAAAATGGCCAACGTTTATTTTGTGAGCACTCTTTGATGCAGGTTTCTGTGTTAATAGTGCCTTGAAATTACGAAAGCTTTCCTCTGAAAACCACAACTGCAGATGGCCTTCCAAATGAGACATTTTTGGGGAAACTTCATGCTTCTTTGTGTCCTCAATTTTTCCAGGACATTTCCTCTTGATCAGGAAAGTGACAAATGTCATATTTACAGCTTTTTGACACGTATTTTAACCACATCATTTTTAGTTGCATTTCAATCCAGTACTTTATGCACTTTAAATGTATTCAAACAGTTTCTACATATAAATGACTTCGAACATCCCACCATCCGAGCTATATTTCTTCCGGAGAGATTTGTATTTTTCTTCACCATAGTAACTAACCACAGTCTTTTTTCCGCCCCTTTCCTCTCTTACCCTTAACACTAACACCTACATTAAACTGCCTTTCAGTATTTCTGAAATTTTTAGTACTTTCGCAATCTTTTTGTAAGTCAACGATAATTTGGCATGTGTTTCAAAACTAACGTGATAAAAAAAATTTGTTTGCTTTCCTATTAAAGAAATCATATTCGAAATTTCTAATGACGCACTCTTTACTATAAATTTTCATACATTTTTTGTCAATTTAACAAGCTTCAACAAGCTACGTGGAATTATTGCTATTCTTTAATAGACTCACACTACGTATACATACATACATACGTGCATATTTGTGATTTACTTCTGAAGTGGAATTTCAAATATGAATTTCTATTAAAATTCTGACTGTGAAGTCGCGCTTGCGTAATTGCTTATTTTACTTGTGAATACTCTTAGCTGATAATATATTCGCTTAATTCGTACACGTACATGTTATAGGTTCACATGTAAGTACATTAAGGTGGTCGGTCACACATATTCAGATTAAGAAATTTTTTTATGATAATTTTCTGTTTACTAGGTGCAAGACATTTTTTTTATTGTTCTGCAGCAACCTTAAAATAGGCATACGCTTCAGAAAAAATATTTTCAAATCTATTATAGAAGCGACCTCAATCGATTGATTTTTAGGAGAGGCATTTCAACAGTTTCGAGTACCTAAAATTTTCTGGAACAATCACCAGGTGGCACTTTAAGTCAGCTGAATTAGCTCTGTCGTGTTCTTTTTTGTTTTTATTTTTGTTAGGTTGCCACATCTATGATTAACATTCCTATCAAAATTTTATCGCCATTGCGTGGCATTTGTAAAAGTTACGCCGTATTGAGTACATCGACCTCAGCACGCGTTTTAGATTTTTTAGTTTTAAAAATGGATGTGAATTTGCGACAACGCTTTTGTAGCAAATTTTGTGTTAAGAATGGATTCAATGATGTGAAAATTTTAGAAATGTTGCGAAACTGTTTTAGTAATGATACTCTAAATAGAACAGCCTGTTTACGAGTGGTTTGAATGCTTCAGAAGAGGTTGTAAGTCTAACAAGAATGTCGTAAAGAGAACGTGCCACTACGCCGTCGACATAGAAAACTGATGAAAACATCAATGAAATGAAAGGAAAGTTCATCAATAAGCGCAAATTAACCATCAGAGCGCTGGCACGACTTGAACATTGCTTATGGATCCGTTCAGGAGATCGTAATTAATGATTTGTGTTTACGCCGTGTTGCTGCAAAGTTGGTCCCAAAACTCCCTGGCTCCCTGCAATTTTACTCGACTCTCTCTTTGATCGAGGCAAAAGCCCACTACGGGGAATACTTTGAATATATTTCTAAATAAAGGGTGGTTAAGTTTCAAGGGCCGGTGTTGATTTTGAATAAAATTTTTTAGGAAATTATTGTTATTTCTCTTTATTATGATAATATTGGTATGGCTCAATTAAGTATGGAACAAACCAAATGACCGTCGCGGCCTCGGCGGCACACCTCCATCCGATGGTTCAAATTTTCGATGACGCTGAGGCATAATTGAGGTTCTATGCCGTTAATGTAGCGAATTATCTCATCCTTTAGCTCTTGAATTGTTGCTGGGTTATCGATGTACACCTTTTGTTTCAAATAACCCCAAAGAAAGAAGTCCAACGGTGTCAAATCATTGGCATCGCCGCGACTTGATATTATTCGGCCATCAAATTTTTCGCGCAAAAGAGCCATTGTTTCGTTAGCTATATGACAAGTGGCACCGTCCTGTTGAAACCACATATCGTCCACATCCATATCTTCCAATTCGGGCCATAAAAAGTTCGTTATCATCCCAAGATAGCGAACACTATTCACAGTAACTGCCTGACCGGCCTCATTTTGGAAAAAAATACGGCCCAATGATGCCGCCGGCCCATAAACCACACCAAACAGTCACTCTTTGTGGGTGCATTGGTTTTTCGGCAATCACTCTTGAATTATCATTCGCCCAAATGCGGCAATTATGCTTATTGACGAATCCACTGAGGTGAAAATGTGCCTCATCACTGAAGATGATTTTCTTCGAAAATTGGTCGATCACTGTTGCCATTTCCTGCCACCATTGTGACCATTGACCTTGTAAGCGTGTAAATGCAAGTCTTTATGCATAATGTTCATCAACGACGAGCGTGAGAGGTGCAATTGTTGGACACGACGACGAGTTGAGGTGGACGGCTCTTCAACCACACTATCGCGAACAGCAGGAATATTTTCTGCAGTACGAGCTGTACGAGCAAGCACTGGTGTTTTCTTATCTCCTACAGACCCGGTTTGCTCAAACTTTTTCACAATTTTTCCGATTGTACGAACATTTGCACGATTAAATTGGCCGAAAAAATCACGAAGTGCGCGATCTGCATTTTGATTTGAACGCCCGTTTTCATAATAAGCCTGAATAACTTTAACGCGTTGCTCGATTGTGTATCTTTCCATGGTTCAAATTTAATTAGTCTAAAATTGGAAAATGTCAAATGAAATGCAGAAAAAAACTTGACGTTTAGGTGTGGTTCACATTCAACTTCGACCCTTGAAATTTAACCACCCTTTATATTCCAGACACTTTTATTTACCAAACCATTTATATTTTTCAAAAAAAAAAAAACGAAACATTTTTTTTTTCCACGAACACATAATTTCATTTGAACATTCGAATTTCACATTAAATTCTCAAATTTCGTAAGAAATTTTTCACTGTTCCAAAATCCAATCCAAAAAAAATCACAAAGAATTTTTACACTTTGCACTTACGTCTTCTCCTTATGGCATCCAAATCAAAAAGAAATATTGAATCATTGTAACTCACACTGTCAATTTGACAGTTCAGTTCCGCCCCAAGCGTTAAAAAAGTAAACGACATTATGGCTGGTTCAAAAGAACGCTGTACGCGTTGCCAGTGTTCCGAATTACAACCAAACTTTACGAAACCCATTTTCAATACTTGCTTAACAATGTGTGTCACTTTGGTTTAATTCGGTGCAAAGACACAGCGGGTCCACGTTTTGGCATATATTTCGAGACCCTAGTTATCAATAGGTATGAAAATTACCCCGTATTAAAGCACTTATCAACAGCTTTCATTTAATTAAGACAAAAAATTCCTATTGAAAAGTTCGAAATTTTGATGAAAATTGTTCAACTTTTTATAAATTTTGTACAAAGTTTTAAACTTTGATTTGTATGATACTTGTTACAGAATAAACTATATTTTTTTATAAAAAATTAATGAGAGTTAAAAAAACAGAAGAAAAGTAATCAAAACTGGTCAAAATATTGTAGTATTATAGTTTTTTCGCGAGCTGAAATTTAGTCGAAAATATTTTTTAATTATACATCCGAGTTTATTCAAGGGTTATTCGACTAGTTATTCAATAAAAATGTATATTTTATATACAACAAATTATGTGCAAATGCAAAAAGCGTTTTAAGTAAGTGTTTTTCATACAAATGTGGTACACCCTAATGTAGAGGTATATATGTACATATACTCTTGTATGTGCTTACCCACTTCGCAAGCTATTTGTTTACAAATAAAAGCAGTGTCATGCTCTTGTTAATGTGAAAAAATTAGCAGATGCTAACAATGAATTTTAAAAAGGTAAATTGATTATGCGTGGGATTGGGATAAACAGCAAAACAAAAAAAAAACATAGCTTGCATTACAAAATGGTTTCGTCAAACTACCTTAAACGGATGGCATTTATATGGTAAGTAAAATCATTTTACAAAAATAATTTTATTGAAGTAAATTCATTGTGAAGGAATCGAAGTATTACCGCTGAAACCTAAGCGCTAAACCATTTTTAATTACTTTCAAACAATTACGAGCTACAAAAAATGTAAATTTTAGCAATTTAGCACATGTTTGGTACATAGTTTCAACAAGACATGTATATAATTAGCTTCAGTAAATACATATGTACATACTTCCTGACAAATATGTACATAAACAATTATATATGTATGTAAGTACATAGCGAAAAAGTTTCATAGCGAGCGACGATTAAGTGAAGTCGCCAAATTTTATGGTGCTCTTTAATGGCCATAACTGGCTTAGTGAGTTGGTCGTTTGGCCACTGACTGCTGCCGGACGACACAAAAGTATTCATTACATTTTGGATTGCACGAGTTGCACGTTTATACTTTGCCACCAAGTGAATGAACGTGACGGACGTAATGCAGACGAAGACGACGAAGATAACGAGCGGAGCAGCATAATTAAACAGTACGAAATTGCACACGAATATGACTATGTATGTATGTATGTATTGACTTACATCGAATATGTAAATAGTTACCCTGCATTTGCAAATCAAAAGATGTGTGGAACGGGAGAAGCGCTACCTCTCCCCCTCTCTCACTATCTCTCTTCCTAGCAATTTAGTTACTCAGTTGGCCAGGTGAAGAGTGCCATGCGAAGCACGCAAAACTAGGCCAATGTAGACATGTTTCTGTTTAACCTCAGGTTAGCCACAATGGCGAATGTTGAATGGCAACCGATGAATAGCAAATGACGAACACCGAATGTTGGTGAACAAACAGCAAATACATATGTATAATAACCAAACTGACACACTGACAGCAAATGCACATGTAACCAAAAAGGCAGTCTTGTGCAAACAACAACAACAATGCCAACTCATATTCCCTTTTTTCAAGTAAAGTGAACTTTTCTCCATATTATTATTACAACTCTACAAAGCAATATACTGGAATTAAAAAAATATATTCTGTTCAAAAAGTGGCCAGAATTTTTCAATAAAATAAAAATGGCTTAATAATTCCCTATTAATTCTATTTTATATTTATTTTATTCCCTTATACTAGATACTTCATAAGCTGATTTTGGAAACGCTTTCAGGTCCGCCTCCGAATTTTTCTTTGTTGTTGTTGTTGTAGCAGCAAAAACATTCCACATACATGTACGGGGAGTGCTGCTGGAGTGACAGTCATTGGCCGTATATATTTGTAGTAAATCCGGGTCGTTCCGGTTACGTATAACTGACTTTGTCGCGTCAATCGCCTTTCGCGAATCGTGAGAACAGAGAAGAGTTGCACAAGGTTGACAGGCAAATGCAGAGCTTACGAAAGAGTTTTAACCTTGTTCTTTTTACAACAGTCGCTTACAAGGGCAAAACGAAGTATCTCCTGTTATTACACAAAAAGTCATCACATTCGAATTTAGCAACCAGTTATTAGCTGGCAGTCATAAATTTGGAAAATTATAAGATTTCGTTTACTAAGAAACAAAACGAAGAATCTCTCTTGCCAAGAAATGCAATCTTAGTCTAAGTAAGCAATTGAAGAGTAAAATCCTTTCTCGACGAACAAAAATCACTCTATATAAGTCTCTTATAATGTCCGTCCAATTGTATAGCACAGAAGCATGGACGATACCAACAACTGATGCGAAGACCATTTGAGTGTGCAAGAGAAAGATTGTGCGAATGATTTATGGACATTTACGCGACGAATAGCGAGACCGATGGAACGATGAGCTTAAAAGATGTATGCAGCCATGGACATAGTGCAACAAATTGAGATTCAGCGGCTCCGTTGGCTAGTTCATGTCGTACGAATAGACACAGACGCACCTGCTATGAAAGTATTCGATACAATACCCGAAGATGGTACGAGAGGAAGGTCTCAACTGCTTTGGCAAGATCAAGTGGAGAAGGACTTGACGTCACTTGCCATTACTAATTGGCGTTGGTTAGCGCGTGAAAGAAACGACTTTGTTGAACTTGGCCAAAGTCGCTTACTAAATAAAAAAGAAGCAGAAGTCGCGTTCAAGTTGAGATGTGTGAGCTGGTCTATTGTCGTGTTGAAGAAACCACGATTCCGGTATCTTACGATAAACATTCTCACCCAAGCAACTCAGTAGGCAAACTAAAAACTTCTTAATATTATTTGGTCTGGCGGAAATAATTTGGAGTATACCACACAACGAAAATCAACAAAATTTTGATTTTGAAATTTTTTTTATCCTAGTTTTTTGGGTTTTGACTCGTCTGATATGCACTATTCCGACGATTATTTACGTGTTTCAAAGTCATATTAATATACCCAGGTTTTTTCACCAAAAATTATGCATTCGGTATTACATATTTTGACTCAACGAAAGTATTTCTTTGTTAACGGAATCCTAGTAGTTTTCGCTAAAACAAAAAAAAAAATAATCAGAACTATCGGCACAAACCGCGCTTCACCTCGATTCACTCCATTTTTCGTTTCATATTTTCTTAATTTTTGGAATGTATTCGTCAGTCACGGGAGGGGTATGCACAGTTAGAACGAAGCAAATCATGAGCCAAAGTACGGTCTAATGAAAAGTCAGTTGGCTAAGTTTTCGAGCTCCCTTCGTATAAATGAGGTGTTCCGGATTTTTTTAACAGAAGTTACTTACATACGTTTGCACGTTTGCATGTAGGCATGTCAGTATGTGTTGGATTGTAGCAATTTAAATAACCACAAAAAGTGTAAGCGATAACATGAGACGATACAGGGCAACGCGCAGCGGAGACAAGAAACCACAGGCCGCAAAGTATGATTAAGAATCAAAAGGCCAGAATTAAGTGTGGGGGTGTAAAGGGGTGAATGCGGGGGAAAGAAAGCGCATAAAAATAAACAAACAAGCGAGCTACACTGACAAACAGGTAGATAGAGAGACAGGCGGTCGAAGCGATAGCGCAACCGACGACCAAACGACAGCGAACCTGAAATGAACGAGTCATGAAATGCTGTAAAATTTATAATAATCGAGCAAAATGAGGAAATAAAAACTTGTTTTCTATGCAAAAGTCGAATGGTGTGTCAGTTGGCGAAATGGAAGAGTAGCGACAAGTCAGTGGGACAATTTTGGAGAAATTATGCCCTGTATTGCAGTAAATCGGTCACAAAGGTTAGACTGAATGATGGCACAGGTCGAAATGCAAATATGTTTCACATGTTACTTGTCCAAGGGAGAAAAGGAAATTTGCTTTCTTTTTATTTATTGTTATTATTAACTCTTTGCTTTCTTAGGTAAATTTAATGGATTCAAATGAGATAAATAAAATAAACTTAAATTATATTTAAAAACAAAACATAAAATGGAATAAAATTAAATTTAAAAAAATTGAATAAAATAATATTAAATTCAATAATAATTAAAAACTAAAATAAAATAAAATAGAATAAATGAAATAAAATAAAATAAAATAAAATAAAATAAAATAAGATAAAATAAAATAGACATAATACCAATAATTATATCTTCCACTGGATTAGTGCCTAAGCATCTATTCAAAAATTTGAAGAAGTATGACTGCCAACACCTTTTAGAAGACATGCAGAAGCCGACCATACTGGACACAAGTGCAATAGTTCGTAGATTTTTAAATATTTAAGCAATAGCAATCGCATGGGCGTAGAACTTGGGCTACGCTCCACCAGAGCACAATCCCTTGAAAATTTTATCCGGGATGTGTAATCTCCGGCAATAGCCGAGATGAATTATACTCAAATGAAATAAAATAAAATAAAATAAAAAAATAAAATAAAAAAATAAAATAAAAAAATAAAATGAAATAAAATAAAATAAATTATATTCGATAAAAAATTTAATAAAAAAAAACAAAAAATGAAATAAAATAAAATAGAGTAAATGAAATATAATAAAATAAAAAATATAATAAAATAGGAAAACTAAATTAAAATAAAATTAAATTAAATTCAATAAAAGATTTAATTAATAAAAATTTAAAAAAATGTAATTAAATTAAGTTCGATAAAAACATTAACCTAAATAACATAGAATAAAATATAATAAAATAAGCTAAGCTGCCCCCAATTAATGTAATTTACTCCTGTTTGGGATTCAATAAATAAAAATAAAATTAAATTAAATCAAATTAAATTAAATTGGAACACACACCCGGGTACAAATGTATCCACTTCAACTTTGAAGTGTTGTAACTTTTGAACTCTATACCGCTAACTTCGGATCTAGGAAGATTATTTAGTTTTGAGTTCAAATTCAAAATTTGAACCGGATCGGACCATTGGTTCAGGAGCTACAGCCTTCCAAACACATTATATACGTAAACACACACCCGGGATACGTTTGTACCCCAATAGTAGAAATCCTCATAATAATCAAAAACAAAACATTTTTTATATTATTTTTTTATTTGAAAAATTAAAAATATTCATTTAATACATTATATTATTGACTTTTATTATAAAAATTATAAAAATGCATCTTATATCTAAGGAAAATCATGGCAAATAGAGCAATTTGTTGATGTGACCGAATGTTCAAGACACATTGGCTTCTTACATTTGGCGCACAGCTTTCTGGTTTTTCTACGGCGTTTTTCCTCTTGTGCGTAACATAAATAGCAAGATCCGGACACAGGTTTTGGCGTGCGTGCTGCGGCAGATGTTGATGCTGCTGTTGACACCATTGGTTCCAGCGGTCGGTTGAAATATGCTTCAATAGCAATTTTAGTCGAAAAATTTCGCGTCACTTGACGATTTATGACTCTGGCTTCAATAATGGGCATGCACAATGCTTCAGCCAAGCTGCGCAGGATCTGCTTACGCCTATTGTTTGTTCTCCAAGGCAACATAGGGTTATTCAAATCGTAGACAATGTAGGCTGCAAGAGCTGTAATGTCCAATATGTTGAAGAACATCGCTAGTGGCCATCGTTTTGTTTGTCTTTGTGTTGGATGTTCCGCAAACATTTGGTCCATTCGATCAACACCACCTTTGGTACGATTATAATATTCAATTATTTCAGGTTTCCCACTGTCAGCTATTTCAGCATCATTATGCATGGTCGAAAGCCAAATTACTGCTTTATTTTTTTTGGGAACATAAGAGCACATTGTCACATTATTTTTGAAGCCAAATGTCGTTGAACCAATTGTCCTGTCTTTGTTCTGCTTCATTTCTTGAGGAATATATGATTTGTTTTTGCGCAAAGTTCCAACGATCGTGAGTTTCCAGGTGAGAAGCAGTTCTGCAACTAGCAAGGTCGTAAAAAAATTGTCCATTGTAATGTTTCGGCCACTTCCTTGGTATTTGGCAGACAAATCCTTCACCACTCGTTCGCCTTGGTTCGTTTCCCTACCAGTTTCTGCTTGGCCAGTATATATTTGTCCATGCAGTGGATATGCATTTCTGGCATCGCAAATCCACCAAGCCTTGATACCATATTTAGCAGGTTTTGACGGTAAGGAAATAATTGTTCATCAATCGTCAAGCATGAGCTGGGCTTGTAATGTGCAGCAAGATTATTGTGCAGCAAGGCGTCCATGACTTAGGAGTTGTGTTTGGATGCGCATTGTCGTAAGCATTATAAGTTTCTTTTGCTAACTTATTTGTGTGGCACATAATTATATCATCCATTTCAGCGTTCATGAAACATTTGAATGTTTGCTCTATTGACAACATTTCAGTGCATCTAGCTGGTCCAGAACGTTCTCTTATAATATTTTGTCTGAGTACCTGACGACTTACATTTGGTTCTTTCATCCACTCAGTACCATCACGTGCAACAAATTTTTCGCCACTAGCAGGTAATTCATTATTTTCTTCTACTTCTTCTTCTTCATCGTCTTCTTCATCATCCTCATAGTCCTCATAGGTAATACTTCTGCGGCACTTTGCGAAACTTCAGCATCGTCATCAGCAATTTCAATGTCATTGAATTGAATTTCTTCTTCATCTTCTGAGTCAAAGTCAAAGGGAGCGTCATCGTCACAAATTTCATCAAATAAAGATTGTATATATGATTCTCGCTGTTCCTCAGTTAACCTGCATAATATAAAAAATTAGTATATGTTACATTTTTACATTTATTTTACATTTTTACCTTCTATATGCTGCACTTGATAAATATTCGCTTCTTCTTGAAGTCATTTCGTATCCAGTTATTTATAGTTTCAGTTATATTTATTTTCACTTCTTACACTTTTGAGCACCAAAACAATAATGAAAATATCAACAGGCAGCATTTATAACAACACCTCGTGTGAAAACAACCCTTGCAGCTGCATATAAAATACAAAAACCAGTTATACCAGTGTATTTGCTACCTACGTACCCATACCTTGCGCGACCTTTTTGCACATATCTTTTGAACCAGGTAGAATATTTCAATGAAATAAAAACCAAAATGTGTATTCGTTGTTACTCTACAAGTATATTATTATAAATTATATTATTTTGTTTTGCATTTATCAGGACAACAACAAAAACAAAAATCCGCTGTTGCATGTCCTGACTTTATTGCCCATACCGCTGGAACCAGTAGGAATATTCGATTGAAACAAAAAACAAAATACTTGTTATATATTAAAATATACATTTCAAAAAAAATCATAGAAATCGGTTGAATAAGCATTAAAAAAACCGCAAAATAAGGTCCCGGGTACAAACGTATCCCGGGTGTGTGTTTACGTGGTATTTTCTGGTGTGTGT
>JAYXIM010008377.1:0-68305 GCA_037575425.1 Anastrepha fraterculus | reverse complement strand
CTTTGTTAGATCCGTCGACGTAGGCGTAAGGCAAATATAATTGCAAATCAATAAGTCAACTACAGAACAAACAACAACAATAACTGCTGATGCAGATAACCAAGAACATCGAATCAAACAGAGACAAATACACGCATACATATGTATGTATGTATGCAAGTATGCATGTATGAACGTAGGTACGTATAGAATTATTTGCGCTTAGATGAAACTCGTACCAAAAGTGCGAGATCTCAAGGAGAAAGAAAGAAACGCAGCATAGCAAGAAAAATGATTTGTGAATTGCTGACATTGCGAGATGACGTTCTGGAAACAAAACGAAGTATTGCCAGTAAAAAAGACAAAAACAAAGAAAAACATTAGCTTCACAACAAAAGCCACAACAAAGCAGATTTTATAAGCAGTAAAATATCAACATTATGAATGCAGCGACGAGTAAAAAAATAGGCGAATGCATAAATGCGGCAAGACACCGATCACAACAACAACATTCAACAATAAATACCAGCGAAAAACAGCAACAAACACAATAAAAGTAATCAAATATGGTAGAAACAACATGCAACGCCCAACCACGCGATTTGTATGCGACCAATGGGCAATGCATAGCTCGAAGTGGAGGGAAGGCCACTGAAGGCCATGGAGAGCGCGGAGAGTGAGTAAACAAAGGGAAAATGCAAAGAAGCTGCCATGAAGGGTAACTGCAATGGCAAGAACAACAGCAATGCCAACAACAACCGCCGGTGAGGCATAACAGCAGAGTCTGCGCAGCTCAACAACAGCATCAATACACCACTAAGCAAATATGTACATATATCAGCAACAACAAATCAACGAAAACATGTTGCAATAACAATTTATGATGTTGTCGAAGACAGGCGAGGACGTCACAACAACAACAGCAGCAAACAAGCAATGCAAAGCATTCAATGTTTAGATGTATGTGTGTGAGTGTGTAAAGGCGGAACATTTTCAGGATGTTGCCGCCAAGGACCAGCAGGCAGCGGCCAGATTGAGGGCACAGCTTACCGATGACGCAATGTTGCAGCTACGATTCTTTGGTTTAGAGTTTTTATGTGAAACACATTTTTGGCAACCACTGTGAAGCAACAACATGTCAACTATTTTTTCCCCCAGATTTTCTGTCTTTGAGTGATTTCCTTGAGTTGGCGATCATTTAAATTGTTGCAACAAACCATATTTATGCAATCGCCATATGACATTTCTAATTAAATATGCAACTCTACAACAACAACTATTTGGTAGAATATTTCACAGCGCAGCTGTCAGTACGGCCAAGAGTTGTGTGTCAGTGGTGGGCGTCTCCAATAAAAACAAAACAAAGAACAAAGATCTTATAGTGTATTGGTTGTTGCTTTGATTACATGGTTGCACAAACAACAACAATAAACAACTCCAACAATGCCAAAAAGGAGAACCATAAATTTTTATTTGCGGCATGGGTAATTTTCGGCGAGGCGGTCATGGTCACCATGCAGCGCTGGTGTTGTTGGCAGCTAAGGTGGTAGCAATGGTGGCAATTACTTGCATTTCAACAACAATTGCAAGTTGCGCGCTGATCCATCAAATTGCTGCAAAATTATGTCAGCATGTTGGAGATATTTTCCACCAAAGCCACATATGAATTTGCTCGAGGACGGTCTACACCTTTGCATACTCATTGCATACCCATATGTATGTACGAGTATGCATGTATGTATACGTATTTACAACCATATGTTTGTGCGCATTTTGCGGATTGGGCGTTACAGTTTGCTTGGCCGTCTATCCGTCCGGTAGGGTGATCGGTTATTTGGCCACACATATTCGATTGTGTGTGGGTGGTGATTGCCATTATTTGTTCGTAGCCAATATGACGACGTGCAGTATAACAAATTGAACATTACACCACTGAAATATTTTATTAAAACATATATTTCCGCTCATAATGTGTTGTTTTATAGTAAGGTTGACTTCCTGGCGCATACATAGAAATTTCAATATTGAAAATCGGAAGTCCAAAATAGTACTTATTCCATTGTTGAGATTTAAAAAAGTCATCCGAATTATCGAAGAAATTTCAAAAGTACCTTCGTAATAATAATAATTTCTTTTTATTGACTCCATTATTTATGAACTCTGTAAATTAACATTTACAATATTTGAAAACTTATTTTAAAATATTTTTTTTTGTTGTTTACAATCCATATTTTTACAAGTTAAAGGCTTTACAAAATGTTTGATATTTTTTATTGTTTTCTAACTTAAAACCAGAGCTGGCCTAAATTAAACAATCCAATACAGTTATTTATTGTATAGCATATTGCTGTAGCCGAGGATGTCATGGAAGCGCCGTCGACATCGACCAGACGACGTGCCACGCAAATGGGTATCAGTCGACGGTCTTTACAGCGAATTTTAGTACAAGATTTGAAGATGTTTCTGTACAAAGTCCAGACGGTGCATCAGCTGTTAGCTGCTGACCGCCAATCGCGTCTAACATACGCTCAAGCCATCCTTAATCACCACCAAGAGGAAAATGATTTTTCATCAAAAATAATCATGAGTGATGAGGCCCATTTCCATCTTAACGGGTACGTAAATAAGCAAAATTTACGCTTCTGGGGCACTGAAAATCCGCGTGTAACCTACAAAGAGCCATTACACCCGCTCAAAGTCACTGTATGGTGTGCTGTTTTCGCTGGAGGAGTCATCGGACCTTTTTTCTTCGAAGACGTCGCGGGCCAAACGGTTACTGTGAATGGTGAGCGCTACAGAGCAATGATCAACGAGTTCTTTTTGCCGCAACTTGATGAATTGGGATTGGAAAACATGTGGTTCCAACAGAACGGTGCAGCGGCACACACTGCACGTGCCACAACCGATATGCTGAAGGATGCATTTCCCGGGCGCCTAGTCTCCCGTTTCGGCGATTTGCACTGGCCAGCAAGATCGCCTGATTTGACCGCTCCAGACTCCTTTTTGTGGGGCTTTTTGAAGTCGCGGGCTTATGTCAACAAGCCTCAGACTCTTGCAGCTCTTAAAGACAATATCCGTCCAGAATGTGAGGACCTATCGCCGGAAGTTTTGGCCAAAGTGATGGAAAATGCCATAAAAATGGCTCAAATGACATCATATTCTCGACTTGATGTAAAAATAATTAAAAGACCAAATAAAAATAACAGCCAAAAAACATCGCAAGGTTACTTTTGCGCCACCAAAGAAAATTGTATATTGTAAAGGTATATCCAGACCACCACGTCTCGATCGCAAACAAGTTAAATTAAGCAGCGTCACTGTTCAATTTGGCAAACAATGTCGAGGCCAAGCTGACGCAATTGGGGAATCCCAACATATCTAGAGTTTGCCTTAAAAGTCAAGGAACAAAAAACCTAACTATTACATTTATATATTTTATTTTTAACAGGAAAGTTGGAGTCACAATTAGTACGTCGATTAATTGCAAGTTCAATCGCAAAATGAAATCTTTGGAAAATTTGAAAAATTTCTTCTTACTTATAATTATTATATAAAACCCTTTACGATTTCAGTCTCACGTAAATGTTTCTTCCATACTTTGGCAGTTGTTGCCTGACTTACTTCTTCTATAGCATTCCACAGCCACAAGACGCAAAGAAACTGTGAAATTTTATTTCGAAAACAACTCTTCGAATATCTTAACTCAGTGTGCGTAAAGACGAAAATAGCACAATCGCCGATTGATATTAACCCTGTGTTCGTTGCTATTAACCCTGCGTAGCTACTTGGTAAAAATACCACAGAGGTAATAAAACCACTTCTAATTTTCTTTCTACAAAATATCGTGACCTGCCGCTTCAAGTATCTTTCTGCATAGAAACAAATGACGCGCTCCCTACGTAAAATAAATATTTAATTAATTATATACACCTAACGTATTTTTCAATTGGCGCGGGTCGATTTTGGCGCCCTGTGGCAGCCATTTTGTTTTGGTGACATCTGTCAAATGTTTTGTTTATTATTCAGTTGTTTATGCCAAATCATCATTTCAAGGTACACGATTGAACAGAACGTTCAAATGATAAAACTTTATTATCAAAATGAGTGTTCATTAACGCAAACGTTGCGCGCATTGCGCCCATTTTTCAGTAGACGTGGTGGCCCTTCCAATTTCTTATGACCGATATTGAACCATATGGACCTAGGCGATATGTGGTTCCAGCAGGACGGCGCTACGTGCCACACAGCAAACGCCATTTTATTCCCTTTCAACATCTACCCGCCCTTATTAAAAAACCCTTTATTTCTGACATGAAAAAGCTTCTCATAAAAAACCATTTGCCGTTCGAAGTCGGCTTAAAACTGAAGACTCCTTCACATATGGAACAACATCAAGACGCACGCCACAAATAGGAGAAGGAGGTCGGCCAAACGCCTCCAATTAATTTTTTATTTCTTAAAAGGCTTATTAAAATCAAAGGACGTGTTAAAAAATTCCTGCCGAACTTTGAGTCGGTCATCGCAACTTTAAGAGCGCATACTTCAATATGCAGCCCTAGTAATCGCCCCACAAAATAGGCAGTGTGCACTATAGTAGATGAATTCGAGTCAGCATTTTCACTATTGCAAGTGTGACAACACTTGGCTCAAAGTACCGAAAATATAGACGCCCTAAATGCTCCTGCCAAAAATGGAAATCTCTCAGCCTACATTACAGCCCAAACTTTTATAAAACATTTTGAACATTTGAGGTTCTGAAACTTCTACAAATAAATGGCGTAAGTCGTAAAAATACTCTCAAGTTATTTGAAACATAGTATCAGGTATGAAAATAATTCTAGGAACTATGACTACAATGTTTTATGAAGCATCGCGGCACTAAGAAGATTTGAGCAGCTCCGATTTTTGCAGCCGCTGAAGACTTTTTGGTAGATGTTCCTCCGTCGTTGTTATTTGTGCGGATTTTGGAAAATTTTCATGTGGTTATGTCTAATGCCGGAGTGAATCCTGCATCGCGTCCCCCCTATAAGAAACAGCATCAGCTGAATGTTTGTTCCTGAACCACAAGAGCCTCCAGACATCCATAGGAATCTTAGAATTAATGAAGTTCCTTTACTCCCGCATTTTGCACATTTCCATTTTCATATCCGACAATCAAAGACATTTTTTATTTATTTTTATTATTTATACTTTTTCCGAAGTGCGCACTCATTTGTGGATATCTCGTGTCCAAAGTGAGGTTAAAACGAATATGCTAGTGGTATGCTTAAAATTGTTTAGTTAAAAAGTTAAACGTTCTGGTTGTGATCTGTAAAATAATTTTTGAGTTCAATTACTCATTACATTAGTAAAACATTTGTTGCACCCTATCGCACCACTGTCCCACTGTTCTTCATAGCGTGGCGGTTTGCTAAGTAATTTTTCGTGATTTTTGACATTTTCTGATTTTCGCTGCTAACATTTTTTAGATGCATTCAATCTTATTCTAACAGCGCTGCCATGATGTTGGCGCATTCGTTTGGGAACATATTGTTGTCAATATGTGATTTCATTGTAATTGCTATTGTTGTTGTTGTCAGTTTTGTCTACTTTGCATACGACCGCCAACAACAGCCGAAAATGCAAATTATCGCTGACAAGATAAATGGCCAACGTGGCGCATTGTTGGCTAATGCCAACATAATAGGATTAACCACGTCTTAAGCGACGTTTAACGCAAAGCGAGGCTCAAGTTAGCACTGACTTGCCATATTCCGAGATGCCCAGATGCATTTGTGCGTGTGTGTATACTTTGTTTGCGTGGAAGACATACCTACCTACATATGCATTTATATACGAATGCACGTACATACATATAAAGTGCGAGTACTTTATGCGAAAATGTTCTTTCCAATCACATCAAAATACTCATAGTTTACAATATTATTGACAGCATATTTTTTGTTAAAACCAAGTTGTTTGCCATTCAAATAATTCATTTGTAACCTATGGGTGTGTGCGTTAGTGTGTGTTTATGCGTATGTTCTTTGTGTGTTTATTGTATTTATTTCCTTTTGGCTTATTTTTAAGAGCGTTCAAGCGCAGCTGTCATTTCTCACTAATTTCGCTACAAATTTGAAAAATTAGCAGCAGCAACAAGAGTAAGTGGAATAGCGACGACAACAACAATAACAACCATATGGGCAGCGCCAGCAGTTGGATCCAAGGCTGCATCTAAGCTGAAGTTTAGCATTTGGCTTGCTATTGCCTCTTTGCCCTATTCTTTTCCTGCTGACGCTGCTACTACCGTTTGCTGGGGAAGGAAAATTCAATGCGTGTATATCAGGTAAACTTTGTGTAAGTATATGTGCGTGTTTCGCATGCTGAACGCACTTTCTGTGCCATCCCCGCAGTAAGTCGGCCTGATTCTATATGGCGAAATCACTGGGTGTGAAAAGTTCACCGCTCTATGTCAATTTTAAAATAAATTTAAGTTCGATGCTTACGGAAAAATTAAAACCTTTACACAATATAAAACTGTACGTTGTGCTGCAGCTCGTCGAATGTCTAAAGAGCAGTGCGATGCCCCATAACGGCCTCACATTCGACTATTCATAAGAAACAAGTTTTCCTTTCTTAAAATATTGGAAGGCTGAATCTATATTGTGGCTTGAAACCCATCCCTTATTTTCATTCATAATTCCTGTCTGTCCAAATACCTAGTTCGACTGATTTTGGTCTAGTGTCCGATGGCTATAAAGCGCGCGATGAGGCTTAATACGCCTCTTAACAATAATATTTGTTGACAATTTTTTAAACGGTGTTTTTCGCTTAAGACGCACAGTACTTCACTTGTATGAAGTTGGGTAGAAAAATTCAAAATTTATCGAAAATCATTTTGTTTTTGCTCCAGTAGCGAGCACCCGTTGAAATTGTGTTAGGAAAAGGTTTCGGATTGTTCTGACGTATTAGCTAAGGTTGGGTAAAAAATTTATTATTGCTTTTTTTCTGTTCGGCTTCTGCTTTTCACTATCAAAAACTTTTAAAAATAGCAATGGTATAGATTTTCTCATTTCACTCATTCGCGTGAATGGTAGGAATTTCAAGAGTACTATTGGTTTGGGTTTTATGCACCATTCTTCAACATCCATAGTTTCTTTTACTTATTTCTTTCACTTAATTAATTCGTGCAAAGAATACAAACTAAGTTTTCGGAATACCGAGAAGTTATATCGCCTAAGTTCAACGAAAAAATGATTATAGCTCCTAATGAAAGCGAAAACAAGGATTTTTTCCAAAATCATCGATATACCAAAAAAATATTGGTCATTTCAGGTTGTGAGTTAGTTTTATACCTTAATATCAAACGTCGGTCACAGTTACTATGAAATAGTTGACAGCGGAAAACACTCCACTGATTGGGGGCCTAGGACTTATTATCTACATTCAGTGATCACTTATTACCTCACGCTTCACTTCGCATATATTTGAAGACACTCATCAAACTAGTCATTCGATGAGGTTATCTTAAATGTTTTCTATATGGATGTGGCATCGGTGGTGGCCAAAGCTTGTTTGTGTGCTGGTGTATACATTTCACTCTTGGCCTCGTGGTTGCAAGTTGTGAATTCCTTTTAAGTTCGTAATTTGCACTACGGTTCACCTTATTTAGACAACAACAACAACTGGAAAAGCCACTCGTTACTAGTCGCCCTTTGTTGCGGCTGATATTTCTGCATTAGTCCAGTCATTATAGTAAGTTCACCTCGGAATTGGAGATACCCAGCTGTAAGTCTATAAATACTTGTATATTGACGCTCTAAAAGTTGTCTCAAAACCTACATATGGTAGGGTGTGCGCAGCTATTAAATTTCAAGGCCAAAGGTCACAAAAATCGTTTTTTTGCACTTATTTTGTAAATATCTCATTTCCCATGGGTTTTTTGCTATTTGTATATATTATATTATCAATATTGTAGAATACAAAATTCTCTACAAATTTTGTTGAGAAAAAAATTTTATACTGTGAACCGTTTTCGAGATAGAGGGCGGAGAGCGCGCGGTCACCGGATCACTTCTCATCACGAGCTGAACATTTTTCGTTTTGGCGTATTTCACTCTCCAAAATCTTTGACACCAACGCATCGAGTTTGGGCAAGGTATCCCGGCTTTCAATAGCCACTATGAAACTTTTCATCTCATCAGGGAGACTACAGAGAAGCAAAATTGATGTGAAATCGTCTGGCACCACAATTCCGATTTCTTTAAGATCATCAACAGTTGAACGAAAGTCATTTACACGCGCAGCGAACTTGTCCTGCTTGCAAATCTTGTGTTATTAACAGTTTTTTACCTGTACCGACCACGTCGCGTAATTGTCCAAGGAAAGTTTTTCTATATTCGCGATTGCTTTCATTTTTCCCGAGCCAACGGTTTACCGGAAAACAAAATCAATTGCCCACGCGGTCTGGGCCCATAAACATTGTAAGGTTATGTTACTTTTATATACTTTTATATACTTTATCCTAAAATGAAAACGCACGTGTAAGCGCTACGATTGCTTTATTTCAACCAAAAAAATTATGTATACATACATAGAATAATGAATGACAAATATAAATGCTATGATTACTATGATTCTTACACACCCTTCACTAGGCCTCCAAATGAAATTAAGGGAGTTTTTAATAGTCTCGATATTGATTTCGCCTTTTCTTGATCTCTACTTTATCTAAGCTGGAATCAAATAACTTTTTAGTCTTATCTTTAATTCATTTTGTCCCTCTAGTCTGTAATGTTCTGTAATCATAGACTTATTAAATGAAATGAAAAGACACAGCGACGAATCAATTACTAATTATTTTTGTTATTTTTAGTTGAGCTGGACGTGTTAATTTAGATTTACATAAAAATTTCTTGAGATTCGTTAATTTGTTATGATATAAAATTCAAGAGATGCAATTACTATTACATGAAAATACATACGAGTACCTATACTTATATGTAACTATTAGGGTGTCCCTTAAATTTCAAGTTCAATATTGTTTTACGCATTTTCTTTTCTTGTTCACTCCACTCGGGAGCATAGAGCCTCGACAGGACTCAGTCTTGCGTTTGTTTCGCTAATCTGTTTTGATTTCTGACAGGGTAGTGGATTAGCCTGCCTCTACCAGTCCTAAGTAGTGGAATGCCCACCCGTCGTTGCTTAGGAACAACGCCTTCTTACTGCTTGAAGCGCCATCTGTGTGCCAAATTTTTCTGGCAGAAGGATCACACAGATGGTTGAGGACTTCGCTAAATTTGATGTGTCTACGCTATTACCGCGATTGCCGCAATGCAAATAATGCGCTGACTTTTTGTGAGGGAGTAAGGATTGGAAGGATAAGGTTGTTGGGGTAGAGGAATTCATTTTTTTTGTTTTTTTATTATAGAAACTAGGAAAGTAGGTAAGTTAGGAGAGTGCGAGGACCGTGCTTTACGTGGGATTCGAACCAACAACCTCTGGGGTGGCAGGCTAGTGCACTTATGCTTTCTTAAAAGTTTCGAAATAACTCTATATTGTCTAGAAAAAAATATTTGCTCGATTTATAAACGACATGCCGACTTGCGATTTAAACTTGCCCATTCAAGTTGAGTACTGCGCTATGACTTGTAACTAAATTTTTTACTTGTCATTGCAAACGTGATTTTTGAGATTATTAGTGCTCCATAGTTCAGTGCGTAAACATGTTAGTGGAATTACGGTACAAAATTACCATCTAATCGATAAGTTCCCTCAGTCCTATTTTACAATATCATCAATTCAGGTTAAATTGAATGTTAAAAAAAGTGCAAATCATGTGATTAGGGAGTGCATCATAGAGAAAAAGCACGAATTCCAACAAGGGCATTTCCTAACTGCGTAAAGAGACTGGTTGATTTATATCATATTTGGGGAGAGTTACAAAAAAAATTTTAAGAAAACTCAGGTTTCGTTCAAGAGCCGTGAGAACAATTTCAAAATTGATCTTCATCATTTCTTTGACATTCCACATGCTGATACTTTTGAGAGAATGAAAATAGATTAAGATAAATTATTTTTAACGAAACATAGAGAGCTAGGTAGCCCGGGATGCTTAGGTGGTGCATACCACAAATAATCGGAAAAAGAAGAAAGATCTAGACGAGTACGACGACTGGAAGAAGAGGAAAGGATTGTAAGAGAAAGAAAATCACTGGCTGTTGCATCTACTTCCACCACAAATAACTTGGAAAGTTTAGCAGATTCAGAGGAAGAACAGATCTTGAATTCTGAACTCAACTTGCAGGACGTTCCCTGCCATGAACAAAGGTCAAAAAGATGTAGAAATAATATCATAACACCTAAACTAGTTGCAGCTTTAGATTGATGCCAGTTAAGCATTACAGACTCCGTTTACAATCTGAATGCGGTGTTAGAAACCTCGATTCAGCGAGTTTGTATTGAAACTAGAAAATCAAGGGAAGAAGCAATTAAATCCGACTTCCAAAATAATGTACCCGAAGTAGTCACAGTCCATTGGGGTAGAAAACTATTGCGCACTGGATCTACGAAGTTCAAAAGAAAACGCTTGTCAATTATTGCTTCGTTTGATGATAGAAAACAGCTTCTTGCAGTGCCAAAACACTGTTTGATGAATATGATGATGATAACCAAACTAAAAAGAAAATGATTGCCAATTACAACAGGGATAAAACCTCAGATCGAAGGAAGAACTGACTCAAAAATTGGTAAGTTAAATGACTTTTTGTGATTTTTTTAAACTTTTGTTCATTGTTTTTAACTTATTTTTCTATTTTTCAGACAAAACACTGGATGATTTCGTATCGGAGAAGAGCACACACTTTCCATCACGACCTTAGACCGAGGAGAGTTTTCTAAAGAGAGATGAATCTTCTTTTGATATTAATACTGCTTTTCTGCAAGCTAAAAGAAGAATAAGTCATTTGAGAGTTGTGAATGATACTGCTGAAGGGGCTGTTAAGCTAGTGTAAGATTTTAACGGACTTATCACGGTCGAAGAGAACGAAAACAGTTCTTGTTACGCTGTGTCCAGGAACATAGGAAATTGTTTCCGGACTGTTAAGAAGTTACCCTGACTAATTGTTATTACATATGTTTTTAATTAAATATTAATGCTCATCTCATTTAATTTTTACTTTTATTCACTTAATTTATTGCATTTATAATGATTTTGTAGCAGACCGAAATTTCAGGACAAAATACGATTTTTACTAAACTTTGAAGCTCGATCGGTACTGGTTGCAATTATGCTAGAACGATGAAATTCTGTATTTGAAAATCTTACATCATTATTAAAAAATTTAGAGGGACTGCATTTCGAAATTAGCAAAAAAAATTTTTTTATAAGGAACATCCTAATAAATATGTATGCATGTCTAATATAAAGGGTTTTCCAATAACAGGTGTTATTTTGATTAGGCCGTCACTTTTGAAGCTGTCATTTTTCGATATTTGACAATTAGAAACTACACCATTAATAAAAATGGAACGATACACGCTTAAACAACACATTGAAATTATTAAAATTCACTATTAAAATGGTGAACATTTGGCAGAGAGGTTCGTAAAACTCGAACATTTGTGGGTCATCGTGAAGCACCTTGTCGGACGGCAATACAGAAATTGGTGGAAAAATTCGAGCTGTTGGGACAAGTTAGTGATGTGAAGAATAAAACTCGTGCACGTCGCTCAAGAACAGCCAAAAATATTGCTGTTGTAGCCGAAAGTGTTGAAGAAAAAACAGGTTTGTCCATTCCTTGTCGTTCTTTGGAATTAGGCATTCCACAAACGTCATTACACTGTATTTTGCATAAAGATTTGGGTCTTATGGCTTATAAAGTCCAGTTAACATAACAACTCCAGCCAGCCGATCATCAACAACGCCGTGTCTTTGCTGATTGGGTCGTTGAAATGCATGAAAATGATCCGGAATTCGAAAAAGCTTCTTGAGTGATGAAGCCCATTTCCACCTCGGTGGCTTAGGGGAGATAAGGTTTCATTATAAGCAGCCATCATCTATAGCTCAGGTGGGAAACTCACTAAGCCCAATGGACTAAACGCTAATACCAAGATTGAAGATCGTTTAAATCAATTTATTAATTATTAATTTATTTATATTGTATACTAGCTTTAACCCGCGGCCCCGCTCGCGTAGAAGTGGAAGGGATTTAGGATATGTATATAAAAGAGTTACAAACAATAATTTCGTAGAAAATAATTTTTTATTAATAACCATAATATCGTTGAATAAAATCAAAACAACCAATCAGAAAAATATGAAGCAAAATTATTTTTATTAATTTTCTATCTCAAACCGTTTTTGAACTTTGAATTTGGGTCATAGTTGAACAGCTTATGCGGATTATGAAGTGTAGAGTGTACTATAAATAGTGGGAAATAGGAAAAACTAAGATTTTTTAGATTAAATTTAAGCAAATATTCGATTATTAGTGACGAATGAGAGTGGTGACGTAGCCTGGGGTGTGGGAAGGGAGTTCCATCATAAAAACATGCCTATAACCTTTGGGTGAAAATATGAATGCATACAAATTTTTTCGTCATTTGGTGTTGTCGTTTCGTAGTGATGCGCGGACAACGTACAGACATTCACCTTTATAGTATAGATGTAAAATATTATATGTGATTTTTAAAACTATTTTTATTTTTAATGGACTTTTTATTTTCATTTTTATTTTTACTTTTTCTCTTAATGTTATGTCAATTTTAATTTTTACTTTTATTTTATTTTCATTTCTTTTTTATTTTAATTTTAATTCTAGTTGCAATTTCAATTTTAATTTCCATTTCACTTTCTATTTAAATTTCAATTTTAATTTCAACTTTATTTTTAATTTTATTGCTAATTTTAATTAAAATTTTCACTTAATTTTAGTTTTAAATTAATTATATTTCCGAATTATTTTTAAATTAACAATGTACTATTTTAATTTTTATTTTTTTCATTGTTATTATTACTTTTAATTTTATTTTCATTATTTTTTTTATTCTTAGCTCTATTTTTATTTCCTTTTATTTTTATTTTTACTTTTTCTTTAATTTTAAATTTAATCAATTTAGTTAAATTTATTCCATTTTAGTTTTAATTTTATTTTTATTTTGGTTGTAACTTAGATTTAGTGTTAATTTTATTTTATTTCAAAATTTTTCTAATTTTAAATTTTAATTTTACTTTAAATTTGATTTAAACAATAATAATTTTTATTTTAATTTTTTATCTTACTTTTTCTTTAGGTTTTTCCTTACTATTATTTTAATTTATAGTTTTTCTTATAATTTCTAATTTTACTCAGTCTATTTTTCTTACCTTTATTTAAATTTTCCTTTTTTGCTTTTAGCCTTACTTTTTTCTATTTTTATGTTAATTTCTACTTGTATTATTTTTGTATGTAGAGTGCATATTAGCCATATATTATTATTGGTAAAAGAATTGAAAGTAATGTTTACATTTACTTTCTTAAACAATATTTCATCAGAATTTACATTCATCGTCACCTCAGGGTAAATCCCTATTTGCTTGGCTGATATGCATATTTGGATTTCAATAAATAACGGTAGTGACAGCGAAATTTTCAGCGACGCCAATCATAAACTTACTCGCATTGGGCTTTCTTAGGGAACTGCGCAGCCTTTGTAAAACGCGTCACTGTGCGCCACTGTTTCTGCCTGTTTGCAAATTTTCGTCGTGCTACCCCTTTGTGTCCCACGACTGTACTGCCGAATTACCCCACTTTTTAACCGCGTTTTAACTTGTGCATTTGTGTGTATTTATTCGTGCATGTGCGAAGGAATTTGAATTTCACACACGTCAATTTTGTTTTTTGGGATCGTGCTGCAACATGCCACACTACCAATCAAGTGCCGACCAAATCATGTTGGACGAAAGCGGGTGTTAAGGGAGTAGATGACCCTAAATTGGGAATGAAAGGAGTCGAAATTTGTTGATGTTGGAATCAACAGTACAATCGCATTTCAAAACCATGCTTTTTTCCTGCCACTGCTACTCATTCTAAGCCATTCGTTGCTGTTGTTTTTGGATTCTGTTATTTCTTATGAATGTATGCTGTTGGTTGTTTTTGTTTGCGCTGTGGTTCAGTGCAGCATGCAGCGGCAAACTGGTTGGTTGTTTGTGGTGCTACCAAACTTTTTCCTTTTCCCCATCCATTCCCACTTCTTCGTTTCGTGGCATCCAAATGGGCATGTCATCGCAGACAAGACGCGCGAAAAAACATAACGACATACACACTAAGTCATTGCAAGAATATATGTCCATATACAGATATACATGCTTGCACTTATATACATACGTATTCGATATAAAACAAAACAAACTCAAAAACAATCAGAAGAAGAATCAGCAACAACAGCAGAAAAGCAACAACAGCACGATCGATGTGAAACAACAGCCACTGTGTCGGTTATAGCAACAAATCAGTGCCGCGCACAAAACAGTGGCAGCCAAGACTTTGTCCCTGATGGTGGCGGTGGCTGTGACGGCAACGGTGACGGTGGCAGCAGTCGAGTCTATTGTATTGGAAGTGTGATTTGTTTTTAGCGCACGGCAACTATTGCAAAGTCGCAACCATTTAACAACAACAATAGAATAATTATTTTCTTTTAAGAGCATCCGAAAACCATTGGCGATTTGGAAACACACATCAACAGTAGTGAAAAGCTTTTTTTGAAATTTTTTTGTTTGATTATTGTCATTTTTTATTTGTTTTGAAGGAAATATATATATAGTAATTTATGCAATATCTTTTAGTTGGAATACGGTTTTTTTAGTATACACCTGGATTTTTATTCACCAAATTCAACAAGTAAATCGCTTTTCCTAAAACAGAAATTTTCAGAAAATTTATGCAAGAGGCGCAGCGACGCTACGCCATTACCTTCAAAATCATTTTACTAATTTTACTAATTTTAATAAAAAAAATGGCTGTAAATGTATACGAAATCTTAACACCGGCAAAAAGGAAGGAAGAAAGATTCTAAAAGGCGATAAGTGGTCGTAAATGGCGATGGATCGGGCACACTCTCAGAAAGCACAGGGAAAGCATTTTCAGAACAGCATTGGAATGGAACTCACAAGGGTTCAGACGACCCGGTCGTCTACGAAATACTTGGAGACGTACTAACCTTCATGAACTAGAAACAGTTAACCAAACGTGGGATCTTGTAAAGAGAACAGTACATACAAAGATTTAAATGTTTTGTTGAAGCCCTATGTTCCCAAGTGGAATAATAAAGAATAAAAAAAATAATAATAACTCGGTAAAATCTTAAATAGTGCCAACTTGATCACAACGGCTAAATGCATTCTTAATCAATAAACCGCGAATTGAGCGCTTAGAAATCATTTCCTTTTTTTATTGACATTCGGAAACAATTCTTTCATCCCCCCTATAAACGATTAGCTTTCTTGCCATTCCCATGGCAGCCGGTTTTACGTTATCGGAATGACTCGGGTTTTTCCCGATCAAGGGCTGCCGTCCCAGTAAACTAGCTCTGTCTAGTGTAATTTAACCCACCCCCCGTCTATCGTCACAGGAGCAATCCTACGCAGCATGCCTGCTCCAAATATTTCTCTTCAGAGCTGGTATCGAACCCAATCTTGGACCAGAGGTATTCTATTGCTGCATTTACCACAAACGGCTCCACCCGAACTCCACCTCGGTTAGGTGTAATAAGTGCAAAGGGTGGTGCCATCTTAAGACCTGCTCAGGCCTTAAGACTCATAGGGAGGTGTCCACATGGTTTGTGGTCACGTGTTGCTACCGCCACCAGGTAGCCCCTGCCTCAACGGCTTCAGCATCAAATGTGCCGGCCCTTCAAACTGCCGCCACTAATCAAACCTTAACGGTTAGGTTCAGCACGACTCCCTCTCTGACCTCTCTGTACCCTCCTGCTCCAATCCCACAATCCCAGTGCGGAGACAAACCAGCAGCTCTTGGTCCTCCGCACAGTCTGTCCCGTGTGTCAGACCAGGGTTCCCCGGAACCTGACATCAGTCAAGTGCAATTCTTGCAATGGTTGGTGCCAATTTCGGAGGCGCTCTGGCCTGCTCCTCCCTGATGGCTACAACGTGCACAGAAAAGATAGCGAGCGAGATAAAGGTGGAGGCCTTGCGTTCATAGTCCACCATGCAGTGCAGTATTGTCTCATCGCTAAAGACATCGACCGCAGTGACAGCATTTTTGAATGTCAAGGTATAGCGATGCCGAGCTCGGAATCTCATACGTCCCAATTTCCCAGCTGAAGCAGCTGTTCTGGCAAACGAGCGTGAGCACCTACGCCAGGCCGATCACGGAGATCCTCGCATAAAGGATCTCAATTTGGAGATCAGGTAACTGGTAATCCAACACAAGCGCACTAAAGGGGAAGAACAATTGAAGCCCTGCAACTTCACCTCTAGTGTATGTAAGCTCTGGTCCACCATAAGGTCCATGTCGAACCCGACGTTGTTTTTGTTTATATTTGTGTTGCCCATGCTGCATGGGCCCCACAGCCGCTACCTCAGCGCGTGTACGTAGTTACCGTAAGTCCCATGGTTATATTTGTACACAGGGCGAGCCATGCGAGGTTGACACTGACCCTTATGGGGTCTCGTGTTCAGCGTCAGACTTCAAGTGGAATTAATGGAGAGTCATTTCAACCCAACCTAGGTGGTCATTTAAGACTACGCACTTTGTGAGACCTGTCAGGTTTTAGCCTGGGCGGAAGAGGCCATGAACCCTTCTGAAACCATTTTTGCATGATACCACTCCGCATACTCAGGTAACAGAGGCTCATAGCCCCAGCGTTTTCGCATTACGCGATTAGTACAGCCTCTATTTACAGAGAACAGACCCTGACCAGGGAGCCGCTCAGCCTGAGGCAGACGCTTCTGCGGTTTAGTTTTTTTGGATAAGTAGGTTGCTAGCCTTCATACTCTAGCTTGGTGATAGTGGAACTATCCGCAGCTCCAAACAGGTGTTTGTCTGTTTTGGTCCGCGAGTGGTATTTTATTTCCCACTTACCCTGCATGATGCCGAGCCTTCCCCGATTCGCCACCTGGGGACGCGTCCGATGGGAGAGAGACAGACAACTCCACACGGAATAGCTACATATATTGGAAGTATGTATGTATATGTATGTAAGTATGGTATACATATTCATCCACATGCAAGTCAATTCAAATAACTTTATTTTTATAAGAACCCATTTGCGTACACCATATTTGTAGTCCGGCTTAAATATGTTTGTATATATGAATATGTATGTATGTATGTGTCTCGACCCTCTGGTAAGCAAACCAAATTATGCCTTCTTTTAGGCGAGTTTGTTATTGTTTTATCATTTTTATTTTTATTTGTATTTGCACTTTTTACTTCAGATACGTTTTCCTGCTTGATTGTCGTTGTTGTTGTCATTGTTTTGTTCTACATCAACGCAGCAATTGGAGGTGCATAAAAACGAAAAGCATAAGGCAAACATAATTTTTGGGCAGGCATTCTTATACGCTCGATAACACACCTCAAGCAAACGGCGAAATACCACAAGACGTACCTCTGTCCGTCCACATACCAATATCGCAATGCAAAATGCAACAGCGACGGTGGAGTAGTAGGAAAGTGGGCAAGGCTCAGGAGGGATCAAAATTGTGAAGAGAAACTATCAGAGAGAAAAGCAGAGAGAGAGAGGGAGAGAGAGAAAAAGTGCAAGCCTTTTATAGAAAAAGGACATACCACACTTTTTGCTGCTCCGTGTGGTAAGAAAATTGGTAGAAAAATGCGAAAACGCAACTTCAATTCGACAATTGTTGCTGTAAACGCCTGCCAGTAGTGGTAGTAAAGGGTGATTTTTTTGCTATTATCTTTTTAAATAGTTGGTTTAAACAGCTGACGCACGTTTCGATTTGTTTTGTTTCACTGTCAAACATCTTCAGTTTGGTGTATAATTTAACCATGAATCGTCTTACAAACGAGCAACGCTTGCAAATCATTGAATTTTATTATAAAAATGCGTGTGCTGTTAAGAAAGTTTATCGCGCGCTTCTTTCATTTTATGGTCAATCCATTGAGCTATTCGAGCTATTGTGACTAACTTTAGAACCGAATTTACATTATTGGACATCAATGTTGGTGGTACGCTTACGTAGAGTGCGAACTGAAGAAAATATCGCAGCTGTATCGGCCAGTGTTAATGATGACCATCAATTATCGATTGGTCGCCGTTCGCAGCAATTGGGCCTCTGTTACTCAACAACGTGGAAAATTTTGCGAAAGGACTTAGGTGTGAAGCCTTTCAAAATACAGCTGGTGTAAGAATTGAAGCCGAACGACCTACCGCAACGCAGACATTTTTGGTGAATGGGCTCTTGGAAAGTTGGCCGAAAATCCACTTTTTTATCGAAAAATTGTGTTCAGGGACGAAGCTCATTCTTGTATCATTGGGTACGTAAATAAGCAGAATTGTCGATTTTGGAGTGAAGATCAGCCAGAAGGATTGCAAGAGCTACCAATGTATCCAGAAAAGGTCACAGCTTGGTGCGGTTTATCGGCTGGAGGTATCATTGGACCGTACTTCTTCAAAGATGCAGCGAATCGTAACGTAACTGTGAATGGTGAGCGCTACCGTGAAATGATATCCAACTTTTTTTTGCCCAAAATGCAAGAGCTTGACTTACATGACATGTGGTTTCCGCAAGACGGTGCCACATGCCACACAGCACGCGTAACAATGGACTTGTTGAGAGGCGAGTTCGGTGAGCATTTTATTTCACGTTCGGGACCTGTCAATTGGCCACCTAGATCGTGCGATATAACGCCCTTAGATTATTTTGTGGCTATATTAAAGCTCATGTCTATTCAGACAAGCCTGCTTCAATAAACGCATTGGAAGACAACATTAAAGCATTTCCGAAACTTTGGAAAGAGTATGCTAAAATTGGTCTAAGCGGATGGACCATTTGAAACGCAGTCGCGGTCAACATTTGCATGAAATAATCTTCAAACATTGAATTATATGGACTGTACTATCGATTTAAATAAAAATTTCATGCATTTTTCTGAATTTTACGTATGTTTTTTGGAAAAACTTTCCTATAGCTCTTAAAAAATCACCCTTTAGTAGAAGTAGTTGTAGTAGTACTTGCTGTTGTTGTTGTTTCGCTCCTGCTGATGCGGCGCTTACTTGCCACATGTCGTTCGCTGCAGCGTGCTGCCTCCTCAAAGCTACTGCTGGCTCGGCTTCATCTTCAGCCCGTTCTGTCGGAACAGCGATAGCAAAAGCCGCTGATCAAGCACCGTTCAGCACCCATCACACAGTTTCCACTAGCCAGCGGTAGTGTAATATACGAATATGCTTTAGTGCATACCAATAACTACAGACAACTTCGGCAGGCAGCATATTCGAGGAACCAACTCTGCGTCCATTAGTTTGCCTTTGTTGCTATTAGCACTGCTTGTTGTTGCTGGTGGCGTTGCTACCGACGCCAACGCTTTTATAGGCGCTCTTGTTGGCTTTGCTATTACCGGTACTATGGTGCTTGCTTGTCCAAATTTATATGAAAACCAGTTTTCGTGTTGTAATTTTTTTTATGGTGCTGGCTCAGTTGTTGGCTCCAACTGAACGGGCAAGTACTTCAGCTCTCTTTCTCTCCATTCGTATATCTATACGGCTTCTTATGAGCCCTTGTGTTCCTAATTTCTCACTCTCTCTCTCTCTCTCTCTCTTTCTCTCGTTCTCAAGATTCAACTGTATGTTTTAAGAGTTATTTTTCAGGCGTAGCGCAGTAACACCAATTGGACGTTTAATGTGTTAAAATGGTTTGACTTGTGAGGAAAATTACATTGTTCGCAAATAAATATCGATCGAACCGTACGTAGATTTTTCTGTCATACGAAGTTTTTTCGCAGGTTTTCATAATAGAAGCTTAGTATTAATTAAGCTGCAATTAGTGGAGCCGTAGCCATACCGCCATAGCCGTAACCATAACCATGGCAGCAACATTACAGCATTTGTCGATTAGTCATGACGTAACCATAAACAGTTGATATTGAAGTGTTAATGATAACAATGAATGAATTAATGACAACATTTGCATTTTGCCAGAAAAATACCGATAATTTTCAATTAGTCAGTCAATTAATTTTTCGTCGTTTATTTCTAATATCCAAAGTTTTATCGCAAATATCAAAACAAGTGTAAAGCATTTCACAGCTGCTGTCGGTTACGACGAGAAACCAAAATTCAATAAATACATCATAATCACTGCTATGGTTATGGCGGTATGTTGCGGCACCTATAATCGTATACATTGATGTCTATGTTTGTATGAATAGCTGATTGCTTTGGGTACAGTTATGGGTTCGGTTCGGCAACAGTAATTGCAACGTTACATCGTGCTACAGTAATTTTCTACTTGTTCCAGTACAACACAAAACCATATTTCATGTTTCATTCTCTATATTCCACCATAATCTTATTTTTTTTGGTATAAAAAAAAAACAAAAACTAGGGTTCCGGTACTTGTTACACTAAGAAATTTATAACTTTGTTCCCTTCAACCGATTTTAGATTTTAAGACTCAATCAATACAAGCTTACAAACATCTGTACACAAAAGAAAAAAGTTTTGTACCAGACACAGATTAAATTTATTATGTTTATTTATTATCATGTGAACGATGAAGAAGTATCCATCAGCCAAAGAACGAATTTCACAGCGCAATGTTGCAGATGACAATAACCAAACTCTTGTAATTGAAATATGGGCATCAAATAATAACTCCGATGAGTGCAGTATATTTAAGTTTAAGTATATCTAAATTATCTTCTTTTTTTTTGGGCTAGTATTTTAAATTTTTTTGGTTTTATACATTTTCCAGCATATTTTCTGAAGCTTAAATTGTGCTTAAATTAATTTTGTGTGCCCTTTTTGATATTTCTATGAACCTGCTTTTATTGAACTAAGAAAATAGGACGTTAAAAACCTTATGAAATTCTAAGCAATTATTGTTCCAAATTTTGGAGCCTAAAAAATGAAATTTAACACACACATATGCACGCAATTCTGAGAATTTTCAGTATCTATGTATATACGCACTCACTTACAATACAGATTATCTATGACATAGTAAATCCAGAAAAACGTAAAATTTACACTGTGCCGAGGTGAAGTGAGTACCGAGTTAGGAGTTCAGACATGTGTGCTAGTTTGAGTGAGCGCTATGCTGGTGAGAGAAGGTATCGTGGGTACGCGAATACTCAGCACTCGTAGTAGAAGACTTTTTTTTCGAAAATAAGTATTAAATAATTAAAAATCACAAAATCGAATTAATTCAATAGAAAACGAGCCTCTCGGTATGAAAATAGTTACTTAGACCTGAAGCATATACAAGTAGTACATACAAATAGCTTGCAAACACTATCCTGGTCCATATCACAACCAAAAGATAATTAAGTGCACAGTTATCAGCGTTTGCCAGCAAATGCATTGCATTCTGGTGCACAACCCTAATTAGATAGTCAGCATGCGTTTGCCGTTTACTTTGTGCGCATTTTGGTGAGCACCAACAAAAGCGCACTCATAGCGATATTGGCCGAATCCGTTTGTTCCACTAGATGGCTTTCAAACTATTCGTTGTTATTAATACATGGCAAAGCGCATAGTTAAGTCCGTTCTAATCAACCGCGTAATACTCTCCACCACCAATCGAAAAGCTCACTCTGTCGTGCATACATTCACACATACTTACATCCATGCATACAAATCCATGACACATGCGAACATACACGGCGACCTTTTCGAGTCATCATTCTTCGGCTGCTTGGCCGCTTTACTGCTGTGGCTCTGGTGGCACCGGTGGCCGCTGTGGCGCGCTATCAGCAAAGCCAAACCGAAACCGAACTAAAAACCTCGGCACATTTTGTAAGCAATCATTAAAATATCACAACAATAAATGCCAGCGAAAACTTGCGCACTTATATGTGTGGGTGCACCAACACACTAATGCACCGCCACGGAAGCAAACACACTTAAATAGCGATAGGGAGAGCATATGCAGCAGCTCAATAAAAATTCTATACTCTGTCTTGTTTTTTTTGTGTTTTTGTTTTTGTGTTTTTTTTTATTTTTTAAGTTTACAATTTTTCATACGACGTGATATGCACAAACATACTTACTTATATACTCATTTGTGTTTGGCAGCGTGTAGTAGGCAAATAATCATCAGCAGCAACCCACCATGCACCATTCACCAGTTAATATTTACCATTCACCACAATTTTGTATGCGATAGTGAGGATTTTAGATTCTTGGCACGGCATCGCTGCTGCTGCCACTGCACAACGGGAATTGTTGTTGTGCCTCAGCTTGCTCATACTCACACTCGTACGGCCGTATGTATTCGGTGGTATCGCTTATATCGCGCCGTTGCTAATGCCTGTGTGCGCGTGTATATGTGTGGCTAATTGTGGACCTGTCGTCAATTCTTTTTGTATTTTAAAGCACTTTTTGTGCATTTTAAAATTCTTATGCTTATGTGTTCGTGTGTTCGTCCGGCTGGATGGTCGAATGGTTAGCTAGATTGCTGGCTCCTTTGGCCGTTTGATTGTTTGTTGGTTGGTATGGTTTGGTTGTTTGACTGGCTGACTAGCTCGCTGAATGCCTGGTTGACTAGTTGGCTTGGCTTTAGCTTTATGCTTTGTGAGATTTCGGTATCCATTTTGTTTGAATGCAACATAACAATAAGATGAGCAGCAGGAACATTGGCATCACGCTGTGTTTGCTTACATGGTAAAAAAATTTCAAGCTATGGATGAATCTGATGTATCTTGATAGAAGATGCAAAGGATTTGTTTAAGCAAAAGTAGTTGGTCTATGATGATGGAGAATTTAATAGTCAATTGTTATGTCCAGAAAGAAAATAGTAGTGACTATCACAAAACATAAAAATTAAACAAAAAAGAAAAAAAATTAAGCAAAATTAGTCAATCAACCACTCTTCAACTGAGAAATGTTCGCTCCGAAAGCGCCACTCCACAGGAGGTGTTGATAAGTGAGAATCTAAAATTAATGTATGAAGTTCAACCAGCGTAAAGGTGCTAACAGTAGAGGTGCACAGCTTTTAAAGTAATTATTTGTACTGATATGAAGTCTAGTCGAATAACAGCTCACAAGACAGTGTCCTGCTATGACTCCCACCAATATTGAGTTTCATGACTTCCTTAACCTCAAAATCTTTACTACATAACCAGAAGCATTCCGTTGGCTTCCATTGACGCACTTACTCAGATATTTAGCTCAATTCGAAAAAATATGCCCACGGCTAGAAGAAAGGAGACTTTCTGTATTTCAAAAGGCATGCCGAGATGTTGTTTTAAAATATAACTCGTACAAATTTACATTATTTCAGGTTTTAATACTTTTATTCAAAATATTTGCTCTGAACAATTCTTCGATTTCGGCCGAACAAAGCGCGCTAGTCGTTTCTTTCTCGTGCTAACCGGCGCCAGTTGGACACACCAAGTGAAGCCTAGTCCTTCTCCACCTAACCTTTACAACGTAGAGGATCTGTCCCCTTCCTCTGCTACCACCAGCTGGTAGTGCATCGAATACTTTTAGAGCCGGAGCACTTGTATTCATTCGGACGACATGACGCAGCCAACGAAGCCGCTGGATCTTTATCCGCTGCGCTATGTGTATGTTGTCGTAAAGCTCATACAGCTCATCGTTCCATCGCCTACGATACTCGCCGTCGCTAAGGTGCAGTGTGCCCAAATCTACCACAGAATCTTCTCTTAAACACTCCAAGGGATGCCTCATAGGATATTGTTATCGTTCAAGCTTCTGCGCCATACGTTAGGATGGTCATGATGAGAGCCTTATAGAGTGTTAGGTTTTTTCGTCGAGAGAGGACTTGGCAATTATATATGAAAAATTACATAATTTAAATGCCCCCCGTAATCACTAAAAGTTAAATCCACTAAACAGTCGATTCATGAATGCCTACTTGTTGAGAGCGTCGACATATCAACAATATTCTCACCAGAACGCCCAAATTTTGGTCTGGCAGTCCTTTTTCCATTCTCTACAGAACCAGCTTCTAGAAATTTGTCCATCACGAATTTTCCGATATTTTGTTCTTAAAGATCGACATTTTTCATAATAAGTTTCAATAACATTAACGTGTTGTTCTTTGAGGAAAATTGTACATCTGTGTTTTAAAAAAAGGTCAAATATGACATAAAAAAAGGAAAAAGGCATTGTCGACTAGTCCCGGAATCTTCGGAATTAGAAAAATAGATACCGGGGTCCCGGTATTGAGATTCCGAGTTTTTGCATGTCAGTATTTTGCTGAACAGTAATAACTAATCATGGCCTCCTGTATAGATGTTTATTTATTTTAAATATCGTTAAAAGCTGTACATTTCATAAACTTTTAATTTTTGAACTATTTTTTGTTTTTACTTTTCATTACATAGAAATCATACCATTTTTAAATTTATTTATTTCACACATATGAAGAAATACATACCAATTAATATTTCGCGCAGTGGAGTACCACAGTTGTTGTTGGCACCATTGTTGCATTGAGAGATTTTTTAACAATTCTAAATTCTTTTATACAAACACACATTCATATTACACATACTCCCCGCTTGCTGTCATTCGGTATTCGAGTGTGTACATGAATGCACTTTGCTTCATATGCGTGTGTCCATATGAACTCGTAAGTACGTCTCATATGTACGAGCATATCAATGCTGCCGTTCTGATCATCCAGAAGAGCAATATAGCAGTTAGCTCAGTTCACTGGGATACAACCATACATCTACTCAACACCACAACAACACTCGGCCCACTGAGCTTGGAGCACTTGGGACTCGTCACACAAATGGTCACGGGTTGCACTCTTTTGGGCTACTTCTTATCCTCGCACTCAGTGGTACATTGTATACATTTACACCAATGCCCACTATTGCTGGAACGTCTAAAGAGCAGTGCTACAACAAAAGCAACCACACACTTGTATTATGCGCGACGGTACACCGGTTGTTTTGCGTTTGAACCTTTTGTGAGGCAGCATTACTTCGGCCAGGTTTGTGATTGTGTCTGTCAGTTTGTGTCTTCATCTTGGAATTTCACTTGATCTTTGTCTACTCGTAGCGAGTGTGGTGAGTTCTTCTTATGTTTACTCGTTTACATTTATGCTGTGATGGCTACTTTGACTCTGAGCCTTTTGTTGTTGTTTTTCTGGCTCTCTGCTAAGTTCGGCCGTATGGCTAGTTGTTGGTACTGCTGCGTTTACTTTGTGGCTTTGCTGTTGAATGCCACCACACTTGCTCGAAGCATTTTGTCCAGGTATGGTATGCTCAGGTAGAAAAGAAAAACTCCGATTCAGTTCTTCGTGTATTTTCGTTGTAAAATTAATGAACGTTTTTCGTGCGCGGAAGGTTTTTGCGCGTAGTTCGTTTATTCGGTGTAAATTCTTATTATCTACATACAATATACCGACTTATGTGAACAAGTTAAGTGCGGAAATATTAGTTTGAAAATTGGAAATTAAATTTCGTTTCGTTGCAATCAAGTACACGGAACAATATAGGCCAAATAGTTGGGGTTATATAAGTATGTACCTTTCGATTTTGTAAAGAAAACGCGCGGTTTTGCAACTATCGGATATGATGTGAATTTGGAATATTGAATAAGTTAATGGTGTGCTCCAAAATGTACACAGTTCGTTCAAGTGACACAAGAAAAATGCAGAGAAATAATTCTGAAATTCGGAAAATTGTGCAATTGTAAGAAGTTTAATCAAATCTCTGTATACGAAATTGTGTTTGAAAGAGAGCTGATTTTTTACACTCCTTGTGTTACTTATAAGAATTTGAAAAATATGTGCCCAAAGTCTTCCAAAATGTGCAAAGATAAATAACAGTTTGCAACGCAATGTTATTGGCAGTTTTTGGCTGCTGCTTGTGCGCATGTGTTGGTGAAATCAAATAACAAGTTGCAATTTGATGTTGCAAATATTTTCAGCGCTTTTAAGTGATCCGAGAGCAAGTGCTGAGGCAAAGTGGCGCAAGATCCTGCTGTTCCACTGAGTTAAATCAATTACTACAAAGGAATACTCTACGCTGTTATTTGGAAAAGTAAGCATTAAAGTCATTTCTATCATATCCAAGGGTAGAAAACTCAAGCAAACACCAAGATTGTGTAAAACTTTTTTCGATTTTCGATTTTCCATATTGAATATTGTGTATACTCGTATTCCCCAGTTAAAAGCACTTCACGTACCACATGCTCGGTGCTGGAACTTGAGCAGACAACACTCTGCCGCTGTCGCGTAGTGTGTGCAGGAAAAAATACAGCAACAAACAAAATACAATAATACAAAAACATAACAAACTAAAAGCAAAAAATCAGAAACTAAACAGAAAAAAATGAAACAAAGTGAAAAGAAATATTTTTCAACAAGTCAAACGGGTTCTTTGCGCTCCAACGCATCAGATGTTGTTGTTAGTGCTGCGGCTGTCGCTGCTGCTGTCGCTGCTGCTGCCGTTGGTGGTGCTCTCTAGCAAGTTTGTCCGTTTGTTTGTGGTGTCGGGTAGTGGCAGTGGCGGTAACAGCAGTGAATGCGGCAGAAATGCTATTATGGCTAACCTCTTATTGAAATAATTTTAATTTTCTCGCTTAACTTACATATATGCAGAAAACGTTTTCCAATGGTTCACATTCACATTTGCAGGCCATGATTAAGAAAAATGTTTGTGAAAAATTTTGACAGCGAATACGGTGAATGTTGCTGGTCGATTTGGTGTGGCGTAAATGTGTTGTCTTGAAGAAATATGTATGTGTGTGTGTATAGGCAAAGTTATTCAAGTGATTGGCGTCTTTATGAAGACGCACTTGTAAGCAGCAGGTGATGTGTGAGGAAAGGTCAATTGCGATATGCGAATTAAGGAAAAAAGTTTAAATAAATACATATATGTACTTTTCTTCATTATTTCACATTTTTAAACCTAGTGCTTCGTCAGCGCAAGAATGCGAAATTTAAACAATCTAATGCTTTTGAGAAGCAAAGGAATATAGCAGCATATCCGATAAGTCTTCATTAGTGTTACTTTCAAAACAAAAAAAACTTGCAGATACTGATCACAACTGAAGAACTGAGCAAAAAATTAAATCAGCAGGGAAATTCGTGCTGGATATGAATTTCACGCTTAATGTAAATGAAGTTTCGTGCTGAAATTCAGTGGCACTTATTTGTCACAGAAAGAAAATTTACCAAAGAAGTAAATTTTGTGAAAGGGATGACACACAATCATTGGAACTTTCAACTACAAAAATGTTTGCAACAGCTTAGATATGAAATATATATTAATATTTCGAACAGAGTGAATTGAAACATTTTTAGTGTAGCAAATTTGCTAAAGAAGAAACACTCCGCTTGAAAAATGTAATAAATAATCGCAGAACTTTCATAATCGAAGTGCATGAACTAGAAAATGTGAATGGTTAATTACTAGAAGAATAGATGTGCACATACGTACTCTTGCATTTACTTACTTACTTGCATATGTATCATATACACATTTGCCTAAGCGACAGAAAATCATCGCCTTTTATATCGCCCTATCTGCCTTAAAGAGTCGTATTTGCAATCTGAAGGGATCAAAAATCTTACGTTCAACTATCTATGTAGTTATCACCTGTCAGAAATTATAAACACTGTGCGAAACAAAGGACTTGACGTGAATTAAACATTAAATCGTACATGCATGTTTTGGCGTGCTCCCAAACTGTTTTCGAATATTGTAACTGTGCAAATTTTGGTACTCATATCAAACATTTGAGGTCAAACAAAGCCTATAACTCTTGAATACAGGGTTTGATTGAAAAGTTATAAGCCTTCCCGCGGGGAGCGTCTGCCAAGCGTTCAACCGAAAATTATCGTTGGACCTTCCCCTTCCCCTTTCACTAGAAACCGGTCCCAGTTCGCTGGCAACAGCGGTGCAGTCAACATCGCTACGCGCGTGAAAGCTGTTTAGGATTTTGCAGCGGCGAAAATGCAGCTGATTATCTTTTTCGACTCTCGAGGCACCGTCCACAAGGAGTTTGTATCTCCAGGAAGTACTGTAAACGCGGCATTTTACAAAGAAGTGCTCTTTCGGCTGAAAAACCGTGTCGCCCAGCTTCGGCCCGACCTCGTCAACAATTGGACCCTTCATCCCGACAATGCGCCGGCGCACACCGCCTTCCTCTACACCTCTACATTGGCCAAGATGGGGGTTCCGGTGATTCCCCACCCTCCCTACAGCCCAGACCTGTCCCCTCCGGACTTCTTCTTGTTCCCGCGCCTGAAAAGAAAGCTGAAGGGGAGGTGTTTCGATTCCATCGAAGCGATCCAAAAAACTGTGACAGCCGAATTGAGCGCGATTCCGGCGGATGAGTTTAAAAAAAGTTTCCTGCAGTGGAAGGACCGCTACCAGCGGTGTATTGACGCTAAAGGGTCCTATTTTGAAGAAAATTAGTTGTATAAGCCAAAAAGTTTATTAAAACTGCTTAAAAAATAAGGCTCATTACTTTTCAATAAACCCTGTACAATTTAAATTTACTTGATTTTCATCTACTTTACTTACTTTAGTGAGATTTATTTACGAGCCGATGAATTATACGTAACTTTAAAGTGTCCTTTAACCCTTTTTAAGTGAGCACCTCAGAGACTGGAAACAATAAAGGTAACAAAAACTTATCGTTAAAAGTACTCAAATTCTTATGAATCTAAACATACCTAAATAAGACCTTTTTGGATTCAAAATTAATTACCATTTTTTACCCAGGTACTATTAAGTGGTTTTGTTAGAATCAAAGCTTCTTTGAATGAAGTAATGTTTTAAAAGCAACCAGAGCTTTGTAGCGTTTAGGTTAATGTGGGATCCTCGCTTATACAAAGAATCAGATTCGTTCATTGTTATGCCATACAGAGGAAAATTAGGGGGGAGGAACCATATGGGGCAAAAAGGAAGAGGGAGCTTTAGATCAGTGAAGGATGACGACCAAACGTTGGCTAATTGCAATTGTGTTGGTGTGTAATGTTTAAACCTGCTATATCCGCAGGTGTAGCCACTGTGATAGTGTGATTCCCATAATTTTTCGATTAACAATACATATTCAAATATGTACAGGAACTACTGAAAAACCAGTGCAAAATACTGCGCTATCGAAGTGCTAGCACCCGCACTGTATAAATCCGTTTGCCAATCGATCGAAGTTTAAGCAAATAACCAGGATTTATGTAATATTCACGGGATGGATTTTTGAAAAAAATAAAATTTTTTGCTTATATGTGCCAACTATTTCTAAATACTTTTTACCATGGCCCGTTGTCAGAGCCTCGATATTTTATTTTGGTATTGTACGGTGTAATTGATCTCAATTCTATTTTATATAGAAACTCGAGCTTAGTAGATGGATCTTTTGACATGATTCAAGAATGAAAAGTAAAATATCAGTTTTGAAAATGAGAAAATTATTCCGTAAATCATAGAATTATAGTTATGTCAATGCAATGCAAACAATGAACTTAGTTGAATGGTGATAGTAGCTCTTAGTGCCGGATATATGTAAAGGGTATTTTAAAAGACGAGCTAAGATGTTGTTTTAAACTAAAACATGAACGATTTACATTCCTTTAGGGTCACTAGTTTTATTCAAAACACACACAATTATAGGAAAAAATTACATCATTTAAATGTGCACGTCTTCCAACCATCTGCACGTCTTCAGGTAAAATCCGCCAAACAGGAGACAGAAGATATTGAATTTGCAATATTGTCAACAGAACCGTGTCAACAGATTCTTTCGCCAACCTTTGAATTGCCGACTCATTTGTATTATTATTTCATTCGGAATTTCGCGATATGTTGTTCTTAAAGATCGACAATTTTCATAATAAGTTTCAATAACTTTTAAGCGTTGTTCTATCGTGTAAAATTGCTCATCTGTCTACTTCATAAATGTCAACGATGGCATAGAAAAAGAAAAAGGTACAATCTAGGAACTATTCAGTACTATATTATTCACTATTACATTTCGAACTTTGTGCGACTTTTTTTGAACCGCCAAATAAATAAATATTCCTGGTGAATTAGAGTTAATAAATAAATTTCACATGAGTCAAGAATTTTTGTTGTAATTTAGTGAATTTTGCATTAATTTGCTCTTTATTTTTGAATAAATGCAAATACTTCAATCTAAAGAGTACTTTAATTATGACCTTGACAGCTTTAGACGTAGGTTTTTTGGAATCACGTTTTTTCGTCGCTTACCATCATTTGAAAACTCTTTAGCAGTATCGCCTCTATATTTAACTACTGTTTATTAAATCATACATGCAATAACATTCAAATCTAAGTTAGTTAAGGTATTTATCAAGGAAATTAATTTTTTAATATGTACGTGAACTCACTGATCTTTGCTGATAAACCAGCTGCAAGTGGTGCTGAAAAAGTGTGACCAGATGGTTGGACAAGTCGAGGTAACCATACAAGTATAAGAGAGATTCCTTATAAACACCATATAATTTTCGAGCTAGAATTTATATCTTTAAAACACCCGTTATGTGTTATGCAGATCTCATACGGTAATGCAAATCGAAAAGATTAAGTGAAGAAAAAGTTCATTTCTTATCTCGAGATTTATTCAATGTTGAAAATTTGGGTATAGGGTGTTTAAAAGTCAAATACCTTTTCTCATTTTTATAAATTTTGGGATATTGGGAAATATTCTTTAAAAAATATTTTGCCAAAATTTTTAAGAATATTTTTGTGTTGTAATTGGTTAAAAAAGTGTCTCATCAAATTTGTTTTCTTATTTTTTTCATTAATAGTTGAGCCTATGCTCAGTTTCACGGATAGTAAGAGCCCAAATGTTCAAATACGCATAGTGAACCAAAGAAAAATACCATCTACCTGCTTCCTAATGTACGTAGCGGCGCTTTGATCATTCTGAAAATGAAAAAATAGACAAATTTTCAGGGCGCTGTCCAAAATACTTTTATCTCTTCACATGAAATGGCTCATGCTTAAAGTACCAGCAGCAATGTACACCGTCTATTCCAAAAATCGCTATATTTTACTAATAGAAACTATCTATCGGTGTATTGCTTGTGATGAATACTTTTTATTAATAAATATATTTACCTTCTGCTTCAATATATACTCGTAGAAGACCCATGTTTTCCATGTTATCAACCGAGCTAACCTTCGGCTTAACCTGGATCTTAACTCTACATTGAAATCCACATTTCATTTCAATGATTTTCCCATTCTAGGATCTAGCGATTTTTGGCAAGTGCATGTTATCAACGATCTGTAATTGAGCAATCGGGAATATTTATAAACCAGTCGTCCGTTATTGTGTAACGGATGCAATCCCCCGCTTCATGTTTTGCACAAAGGTGAGGAAATTTTTGATTGAGTTCCTCGACTGTAGCGCGGTTTCTTTCAGAAGCTGCCGTTGCCATACTTTGCGCAAATATAAAAGAAAATACTCAACGCTGAATTATCCAGCGTGGCTTGTATGCATAAATTAGCATTTGTTATTTTACCTTGCGTTATTCGCTCATCTTGATATTTAATTTGATAGGGGCGCCACTGTCTATCGGTTTAAATAAATAGAAGGAGACAGCTGTTCACTGTTAGTTAAAATCAGTTTCTAAATAGCACGATCCTAAGTGGAAACGACAAATCCTGTAGAAAAGTTAGGGAATCGCCCTACAGGTCTTTCATCGTAAAGAAGCGCTTCGATTTAAATCAATTGTGCGACTCGTAAATTTCCCTACGGCATAAGCAATCATTGCCATATGCCTTTTGAATCTTTTGCTGTATTCCAGTAAACTATTTACAAAGATTAATATAAAAGCCATCCTGGCTCCCTGTTTGAGACTCATTTTCCGATTGTATGATAGCATCAAAGTAAACACCTAAAGTTGTTTGCATACAAATCTAATAATTATTTCGTAGTATGGCCATGCTGGCTCAGTATATCGAGCTGAAAAATATATCCAAAAGATGGTGCCATGAGTACTTTTTATTTATAAAGGTTTGCTTTTGTTGTATTTTAGCTGAAATCAACTCTAGAATCCTACGCAGAAAGACATTTTCAAGGGCTTGTGCAACTTTCAACCCACAAAATTTTCAAAAATATAAACGACCGATATTATACTCGTAAACGACTTTATTACTAATTTCGCAGTCGAGCATTTTAAAAGCGGTTCTAAACATTTTTAAAACATACAAAAAGAAATATTTTATGCAATTTATAACTTGCAGTCCATCGTATAAAAGGGATTTATTTGGATTGTTTTCTTAGCTACCTGACAAACTTACTTGTGCAACCCGTGCTTTAATGGAGGCCCAATAAACTTCGTAAAATACTTGCATACTATAATATTATATAGAAAAAAACTATTCGAAATAAACACGTATAACCTTAAACCAATGGAAAGGAAAAATTGCAAAATATTTTTCCCAAATACGTTGGTATATATCAACGAATGTGCGTGCGTGGTTTATTTTCATGTATACTATATGTCTATCTCCAGGCGGCCGCCGTAGCCGAATGGTTGGTGCGTGACTACTACTGTCGCCCCTCGGCAGGCAATGGCAAACCTCCGAGTATATTTCTACCATGAAAAAGCTCCTCATAAAAAATATCTGCCGTTCGGAGTCGGCTCGACACTGTAGGCCCCTCCATTTGTGGAACAACATCAAGACGCACACCACAAATAGGAGGAGGAGCTCGGCCAAACACCCAAAAAGGGTGTACGCGCCAATTATATATTGGTTTGGGAAAAAAGAAATGTCGTATTTGTGTCGAAATTTAACACTTTATTTAACGTACTTAGAATTATCCGATTCAAGTCAAATAAGCCCCGTTTTGTTCGCAAACTTGTTGCCATTTAGAAGGCAACTTCATTATCCCCCTATATAAAACCCCCCTCCTTATTTGCAAACAACTCAGACAACCAGTTTTCGCAAGCCTCTTTTGAGGCCAACTTGGTATCACCAAGGGCGTTTTGCATGGACCGGAAGAGATGATAGTCACTTGGTGCCAGGTCCGGACAATATGGTGGGTGCGATAGGACATCCCATCCGAGCTCCCGTAGCTTCTGGCGGGTCATCAAAGATGTGTGAGGACGAGCGTTGCCCTGGTGGAACACAACACCATTCATATTGACCAATTCTTGCCGCTTATGCTCAATCGCCTGCTTCAAACGGTCAAGTTGCTCACAGTAGAGGACCGAATTAAGGGTCTGGCCATATTTGCAGCTCATAGTGGATAATTCCCTTCCAATCCTACAAAACACACAGCAAACCCTTCCTGGCGGTCAATCCGGGCTTGGCGATGGTTTGGGCCGGCTCGCCGCTTCTCGACCACGATCTTTTCACACTTTGTCGCTTTGTCGTACGTGATCCACTTTTCATCGCCAGTCACCATCCGCTTCAAAAATGGGTCAAGTTCGTTCCGTTTTAGCAGAGAATCGCAAGCGTTGATTCTGTTCAAGAGTTTTTTTTTTTCGTCAACACGTGTGGCACCCAAACATCCAGCGTTTTTTTGGAATCCAATCTTCTGCAAATGGTTCCAAACGGTTTTGTGGTCTACACCTAGTTCCTGACTAATCGAGCGAATGCTCACATGCCGGTCGCTTTGGATAATTTCAACGATTTTATCAGTCTCTACGACGATTGGCCTACCAGTACGGGGTGCATCTTCGATATCTAATACACCAGAACGAAATCGATCGAACCAACGCTGTGCTGTGCGAATCGTTACAGTATCAGGCCCATAAACTTTACAAATTTTTGCCGCCGCCTTCATTGCATTTTTACCTCTAAGGTAGTAAAAACGTAAAATATGACGAATTTCCTGCTTGGTGCACTCCATCTTTGACGCGCTATAACTTAAGACTGAAACGTGCGATCACAACACTGTCAAAGAGACACTTGTAGTACAGATTGTCGTCTTCAAATCGCCGTTTAGTGTGACCCGATGCAATAAGTACAACGCAAGATATGTTTAAATGTCGCGCTCAATTGACAAAATACGACATTACTTTTTCTCCAACCCAATATATTATATATATGTCCATCTCCCTCACTTACTATGTACGTCTTTGTCGAAATGAAAAAATGAAATCGAAATAAACAAAGAGTTAAAAAAATAAAATAAAAATAAAAATAAAAATAAAAACAGTGACTGAGTGCATCATGACCTTAAAGATTTGAGCGTGTTTGGAAGTGAATGAATGCAGCCAGCAGATCAACAATTGTACACAGATATACAACGTTTGCAAGTGTGAATGTGTCTTTATTTGTTGAAGTTATGTGAAAGGAAGAAAAATCTTGCATTGTATTTTTTATGCACTTCATGGAATTCATTGCATGATTTTTGGGTATTTTAATCGACAGCTACAATGCATTATGTAAGTACTATGAGTAACATGCACATACACAGAAAGTTACCTAGAAATGTATGCGCGTTCTTATACATAAATGTTTTGTGTTGCGTGAAAATCTAATCGCACGATCGCGACGTGTTTGCCGCAATGTTTTGAAATAAATGCGTTTTTCTTAGAATTTTTTACTCTTAAAGGTGTTTGGCATTATCTGCTAGTAAGACAGTGATTGAAGCATGTGGAAGAACTTCTAGACCTGATTGGCTATATGGAAGCTTGGTCTTCTTGTTGGCACTTATTTTCGTGCATTTATTTTTGCTTCAACTTATTTTAGATTCCTTGCTGGTTTCTTTTCCACAGGTTATTTTAAAAGTCACTCGCAAAATGCTTTGGCATTCCATCACATTCTTTTATAAAAGAAAATAGGAAAACCTAATATTTGGAGGCTATTAAAATGCTTTAAATTATGTAAAAATAAAACTCTGAAGCAAGGAAATTTTTATTGCTCGCCTCAATGCAAGTGGTTCATTTTGTTTCTTGTGCAAGATAATGCGGAGAAGATGAAATCATTTACAAAAAAATTAATTATGTATTAGTAGTGAACTTTGTGAGGCGGTGCAAGCAAGGCAAGCTAAGTTTGGTCCGAACTTTATATGAATAAAAAATAAAACAAAAAAAATAAAACAAACAAAAAATTTGTGGTGTGCGTCTTGACGTTGTTCCACAAATGGAGGGACCTATACTTGCAAGCCGACTCCGAACGGCAGATACTTTTTATGAGGAGTTTTTTCATGGCAGAAATACATTGCGAGGTTCGTCATTGCCTACCAAGGGGCAATTTGATGTTCAAGCACAGATATTCGAACCTACACACTCCCGAATAGTAGTCACCCACGGCGGGTTGAATACCTGCGTATATCTTAGTAATATTTCATTTGAGTTGGTAGTAATTTTTAGAATCCATCCACACGAAGATTCACCACTTTAAGTAGATAATTTTTTAATGAGTTGCAAATCTAACTTAATTTTTGGAATCAAGTAAATCCACCGACAATGAAAGTTATAGCTTGCAGCATCAGAAGAAGATGCCAGGCTATACTCGACAACGATGAAGACTAGACGGCTTATTGAGTAATTTCGCCTCGTAGTTTTGTACATACTTTCATGTAAAAAATTTTAAATATAAGTATCTTTTATATTTAAATATAAGTATATCTTTTATACTTCATGAATAATCGCGGTTCCTTTTTCCTAACATAGACTGTAAGTCTTGAAATAATAAGTTGATTATGTCAGCACAACTGCTCTAGTCTGTGCGTGCGAGGACTGCGTTGATTTTTTTTCGTACTCCACAGCCATGGACCGGTCGCGCCAGCCAATCAGCTGATTCTTTCAAATTCGCTGAGAGCCAGTTAACAGTTTGATTTTGGCCACATTTATATTTTTGGCCTAATAATGGAGAAATTATAATATCATTGGTGATTGAAAATAGTTTTATTGTTTTTCAAAATATTCTCCATGACGATTTGGATACACTTTTGCTCTCGTTTGAAAAATTGTTTGAAGCATTTTGTCCAGTCGCGTATCCAGGCCATCTAGCAAAACTTGTTTGATGCTTTTGGCCAAAGTGATTGAGCACTTTGCGTACAGTACTGCTATCTTCTAACACAACCACTGATTTCGGACGACCTTCCCCGAATTCGCCGGTGAGCGAACAACGACCACGAGCAAATTCGAGTAGAAGCGCCCAAGACCAAAAATATAAATGTGAAACCTACCATATTAGATGAGTTAAAAAGTTATGTTTCTTTGCTGAAGACCATTTTCGCTGTAGCTTAGTTTTCGTGCTTATAAAGGATGATTTTTAAGAGCTATAGGAAAGTTTTTCCAAAAAACACACGTAAAATTCAGAAAAATGCATGAAATTTTTATTTAAGTCGATAATACAATATATATATATAATTGGCACGTACACCCTTTTTGGGTATTTGGCCGAACTCCTCCCCTATTTGTGGTGTGCGTCTTGATGTTGTTCCACAAATGGAGGGTCCTACAGTTTCAGCCGACTCCGAACGGCAGATATTTTTATGAGGAACTTTTTCATGGCAGAAATACACTCGGAGGTTTGCCATTGCCTGCCGAAGTGCGATTACTATTAGAAAAGCTTCTTCTTAATTTTGGCGTTGTCATCGAGATTCGAACCAACGTGCTCTCTGTGAATTGCTAATGGTAGTCACGCACCAACCCAATAATCTACGACGGCAGTATGATAGTACAGTCCATACGATCTAGTGTTTGAAGATTATTTCATGCAAATGTTGACAGTGTCTGCGTTTCAAATGGTCCATCCGCTTAGTCCAATTTTGGCATACTCTTCAAATGTTTCGACCGATATCTCGCCTATCAATGCTTTAATGTTGCCTTCCAATGTGTTAACTGAAGCAGTGCTTGTCTGAATAGGCATGTGGCTTTACCGTAGCCCTTACAGAATAATCTAAAGGCGTTATATCGCACGATCTGGAGGCCAATTGACAGGTTCTGACAGGTTCGAAAGTGAAATAAAATGTTCGCCGAACTCGCCTCTCAACAAGTCCATTGTCACGGTAGCGCTCACCATTCACAGTTACGTTACGATTCGCAGCATCTTTGAAGAAGTACGGTCCAATGATACCTCCAGCCCATAAACCGCACCAAACTGTGACCTTTTCTGGATACATTGGTAGCTCTTGCAATTCTTCTTGCTGATATTCACTTCAAAATCGACAATTCTGCTTATTTACGTACCCATTGATCCCAAAATGAGCTTCGTCGCTGAACACAATTTTTCGATAAAAAGTGGATTTTAGGCCAACTTTCTAAGAGCCCATCACCAAAAATTCTGCGTTGCGATAGGTTGTTCGGCTTCAATTCTTGCACCAGCTGTATTTTGAAAGGCTTCACACCTAAATCCTTTCGCAAAATTTTCCAAGTTGTTGAGTAACGGAGGCCCAATTGCTGCGTACGGCGACGAATCGATAATTGATGGTCATCATTAAAACTGGCCGATACAGCTGTGATATTTTCTTCAGTTCGCAGTCTACGTAAGCGTGTTGGTGCTTTGATGCCCAATAATGTAAATTTGGTTCTAAATTAAGTCACAATAGCTCGAATATCCGCTTCAGTGGGTCGATTACACTCACCATAAAATGGAAGAAGCGCGCGATAAACTTTCTTAACAGCACACGCGTTTTTATAATAAAATTCAATGATTTGCAAGCGTTGTTCGTTTGTAAGACAATTCATGGTTAAATTATAGACCAAACTGAAGATATTTGACCGTGAAACCAAACACGAAACGTGCGCCAGCTATTTAAACCACCTGTTTATAAAGATAATAGCTAAAAAATCACCCGTTAATTTAAAATTCGCACTATACAATGAACAAATAATAAATAAATTCTGTTTCTTTCCATTTATTTTCCATTATTTGGCTATATTTCGGCGTTGCTGATTAGGACTTAGATGAAAATAAGCGCCGTTTTGTTAAAAAAAATGTCATTAATTTGGCGGGCAATTTCATAGTTTTGCGCCACCAAGAAAATTTTGCTAACGGGTGTTAATGGCTTGGCGCTCTTTTAGGTTCTAATACATATATTGGTATACTCGTCTATGTCTGCAAGCTGGCGTTGTTTTGCATTCATTGCTGTTGAGCCTTTGAGTCGCCTCATCGTGATTTGACTATGGTATTTTTCAGCTGTTGTTGTTCTCGTATAGGTTCTAAATCTATCATTGCCAGTTACTTTAGCATTCTTTTGCGTTATTTCGAATGGTGCCCATACATCGAGTGTCTTCCCAAGCATAGCCTTGCGCAAGTGGTACCAAATGGTTTCTGGTTCAAATCCACGATTTTTACAACTGTACTTTTGATATTGCATTCCGTCCATAAACAGCAAATGCAAATGAAAAACTTAAATTTTGCTTAATCGCGGTTTTTGTAGGTGCGTTACAACTTTTTGTTGTTTAATGTTAGCTCCAAACTTGATAACTCTGATAAATAACGTAGTTAGTTTGTCCTTTTACTGCAAAGTGTAAATCACTAACATGGTTTTTGCTCAAAGCACATACAAATTCGATGTTGTAAACTTTTTTTTTGTTCTTTCCTTCAGCGGCAACATAAGTTTGCCAAGGTTTTCGTCAATTTTATATCTCAATATACTCAAAATGTGTAGGCAAGAAGGCTCAAGCGACTCAAGTGATTAACCAAAATCTGTTATTAGGGAAAATTCACAAAATCAATTAAAAGAATGAAAAGAAATAAAACGTGATAATACTCGTAACATATTTAGTAATATTTTTAAGTTTTAGCGGCCGCTGTAGCCAGCGTGATTAGCGTTCGGCAGTGCCCGGGTTCAAAGGTTCGGTTATGAATCACCAAATGATAGAAAAAGGTGTTTTCAAACAGTGGTGGCCCTTAAGTAGGTAATGGCAAACCTCCGAGTTTATTTACGCCATGAAAAACCATCTACCGTTCGGAGCTGGAGGAGGTGCTAGACCAAATACCTAATAAAGAGTGTTAGCAATAATTACATAGTTATTGGGTATGGGAATAAGTCATGCTTCATTATTGTCTTTTAAAGAAAAGTGCAGCTGAAACGTGTCGTATATTGACAAATATTTAAGGTAATCACGCTCCCTCAAATACAACTTGTAAAGAGTGGTTTCGACGCTTCCAAAGTGACAATTTCGAAGTGAGTAATAAAGATAATGAAGGGGCACCGACAAAAATCGAAGATACTCAACTACAACAATTATTGGATGAAGACGCATGCCGAACCCTTGATAATATGTCTCAAAGAGTTGGTTGTTGACAGATCAACCGTCTGTAAACGTTTGCACGTGTGTAATTGGGTGCCACAGCAACTGAAGGAGAGAGATATGGAGAGACGTTTGGTGACGTGTGAGATGCTTCTTGAACGGCAGAAAAGAAAAGGTTTTCCCCATCGCAACGTCACTGGCGATGAAGAATGGATTTATTATGATAGCACTAAGCGTCGAAAATGTTGGAACCTGCCAGGTGAACGATCGACAGCTCATACGACAAAAATATTCGCACTTCAAAGGTTATGTTGTGCATCTGGTGGGATCAGAAGGGTGTAATCTATTATGAACTCATTAAACCATCTGAAACTATCACTGGCGATCCTTACTGGCTGCAGCTAATGCGTTTGAATCAAACTCTCAAACAAAAGCGGCCAGAATGGGTCGGTAGACATGACAAACTGATTTTGCTGCATGACAACGCCAGGCCACATGTTGCTAAATCGGTCCAGAAATATTTAGAGGGACTAAATTGGGACATCTTGCCTCACGCGCCGTATTCCCCAGACATTGCACCTTTGGATTACCATCTGCTCCGATCAATGCAGTCAGCCCTTATTGGAGAGCGGTTCACTTCTTACGAGAGCTTCGCAAACTGGCTCAATAAATGGATCAAGCCAAAAGAACTCAAATTTTTCGTCAGAGGAATCCTTATGCTGCCTGTAAGATGGAGTAAAGTTGTAGCTTCCAATGGCACATACTTCACATAATATCATGTATTATTTAATTGTTTAAATAATTCGTAACTTTGGTTAAGAAAGGACGGAAACTTATTCCCATACCCAATAATATAACCACATAATTAAAAACTTTATTCCAAAGTGTGTTATTCCATTTTAATAATAAATTATATAGTTTAAAGTACCTCACAGACTAGACAAAAATGTGAAGAAAAGCTAGCCAAATTTGGCAATCAATATAAATTCATTTTTAAGCAACTAAGTTTGATTTTTTTTTCAAAATTAGATCTATATAAAGTTGACTTCCTCCAGGCCGGAATTGCAATGGGCGCATTACCCGCAAGTTTATTCCTAAAGTTTTCCCCGTAAAAGGGATAATAATTGCGAACACTACTTTGTGGAACATTAAAGCTTATCTGTTCAAATAGAAGTGGAAAGTCGACGATGCCATTAACAACACTCAAAATAAATGCAAGTGAAAGGACTATAGAATGAAACGGCGCCTCAAATCGCAGGGAACGTAATGCGTGTTTAAGAAATATGAATGCGCTCAATTCCACTTATCGAAAGTTTGTCGTAAGGTCTCCAAATGATAACAGCGCACTTTAAACTATTTCGTAAACAAATTTGTTAATAAAAACTTGTAAAGCATTAAAGTCGGGTGCAGAAAAATACACAAACTAAATTAATATTGCACATTTTCTGTTTAAACATTTTTTTCTTTCTCATTTTGGCCACTCACTCGAGTCTTCTGGCTTACAGTGTCCCGGAGTGATAATGTTAGGTTTAGATGAAATCCAAGTGAACGAGAAGTTGAGCGTCATCATAGCAAGAGGTATGTTTGCGTAAGCAAGTCAAAAGGTTCTCGAACATTTCACCTCGTTAAAGTGAGCAAAAAGGGGAAAAATAGCAACGAGATGCACGCGGATGTGGTTTGGTAAATTCTTGGGACTGCTTTCTAGTGGCTACCAAGAAATATAAATATTAAAATACTAAGTTGTATTACTTTTAATTAACACTTGACATCAGCATGCTGGCTTCTCTACACTAAAAACCGTAACAACAACCGCGGCTGGGGCATTTACCCTCTGTCCCGCTTCGACGGCTAGTTAACGCGTTTTAAGTAGCTAATGCGGGGCATAGAAAAAACTTAGCAACAGAATAGTAAGAAATAGTTTATTGTGTGAATGAGTATAATATAAAGTTTATTTTTATGCATTTTTATATTGCTCTCTAAATTATACTTTGGGATTTTTTGCTAGAAATATTTTTGGTGTAATCATAAAAATTATATATTACATTGTGGTTGGCAGGTTGCTGGGTTTTTTCGGTTTGATGGCAGGAGTTGATTCTATTAATTAGAAAAATACTCGCATACGCGTTTATTTTTATGCGTTTGTATGCTGTTGAAAATGTTTTTTACTTCATGGTTCGGCGGGCGATTATAGTGAAATGTTGAGGAAAAGAGGCTGACCCATTTTATAGTTTTAATTTTAGGTTTGTTGGGATGATGAGCAAAATTTGGAGCACGCATATTTCGGAAAGAAATGCCGGTACAAATTCTAGTACAAAGGCCACTTTGGAAATAGGTTTTCAATATTTCCCAATTTTGTTCAAGCGTATAGCGTCCCATTTCGTAAATGTCAAACTTTTAAGTAAATTATGAACACATTTGACATGTCATTTGTGTTACCATTCTCGAAAAAATAGGTGGTTTAAAAAGCAAACGCTATATGGCCCACCCTGTATCCGGCATTGTAGGATAAAGGGAAAGTTTGTTGAATTTGTCTTTGATATTCGGGAAAAATATTTGGAAAAATATTCTACTCGCTTGAAACATTTCATTTTAAATTTGTTCACTTATCGATGACCTCCCACATTTGTATGTATGTAACTCAAACTTAGTATCGAGTCAGTTCTTCATATTTAAAAAGGCCAAATTCGGAAGATATTTTGGATGAGAAAGCGATTCGTAAACTAATAGAGGCAGATTCGCCATTGGTTGTCCTGGTGGACGAGAACTTGTGCCATAAAAAAGTGTGTTCGTATATGCTTCATAACATTTCTCGATGATAATTTTACCATTTTCACGCCTACTGGCGTATAATGACGTTGCGCGCCCATTTTATAAAAACTTTGTTTTTTTCCGGTTTCAGCTCACCACTGACCCGACTTGGTCTCTAGTATATGGGCTGCGGTGTAATGCAAAAACTCGCTAAACTGTTTATCCGGGAGATACCTCCAAATATTTTTGCCAAAATGAAACTGAAAAGCGTGTAATCGAACCTCCAATATCGAGGATTTCATTGACAATTTTTGGTGTGAGCGACTATAAGGTTCTACGAAAATTCTCATCAGTGTTGGACTCATCTGTCAAATATTTCGGTGCATAATTTTGAGAACTCAAGAAAATAAAAATTTAAGAAAAATATTGGTCTTAAGGTACAACTACTGGTATACCTTCAGTGTCTAAAACTAAGAGAATTTGGTGATGGAGTGGTGATCTACCCATCGAGTCTTCAACCCTTTATAATATAAATATATTTAACAGAAATTGCTTATATTTAATAGGTGGCACAAATTTAATCATCCAATATTTTTTTTTTTTGAATACATTGTTTACTAGATAAAAAAATGATTTTAAGTGTTGAAAATCTTTATTTTGACCTTCATACGATGCCATTTGCAAAAATAGTTATTCTTCAGATATCACCCTATTTTGCGGCACGTTGTGTATTCTAGAATCTCATTTATTTTCTATGTAGAAAATTCCCTGCAGGGTATTTTTTCCATCAATTTTGACTGAGGTTTGTTACGCTTTTTGCCGCTTAAACTCGTTGTTTGGTCTACTGAGTGCGCCTAATGTCATTTAAATTGCCACCTAGAGTAGAAGAGTTCAGTCGGACGGGCAATCTTTAGTTGCTTGAGACTTTTCTGCGCAGCTATTAAGATTAACAAATAATAAAAGTTGTGTACTGCATTTACGTTAAAATAAACATTTGTATGTATATACATATAAGAGACGCAGGTTTGCTCGTAAGCGAAAGAGCAGTTCAAGATTATCAATGTTGCATGCTCAATGCGGAAACTGATGGCGCACGCACGACTTCAGTCGATCGCCATATCTCTTGCACTGGCGCTCTTTCATGCCTGTAAGCTGTTCCTATGCGTCAATGGTTATGGACATGGTGTGGTGGAACCTTTTTTTGGAGTGGTGGACCACACACATGCAACGTGCAACGTGCACTGCACGCAAATTGTACAAACCTTTATAAGTCTGTAGAAATATATACACATCTGTATGTAAGTTAGTACAAAATATGCTCGTACGACTTGCAGATAAAGCCCATATTGGACTCATGACTGAATCATTGCTGGGAATTGCTTCCTTTCTATTTCACTTTTTCTATAGTTGCGAAAAGAAAACTGCAAATTATTCATAAATGCTTAGATTTATTTAATTATGATGAGATAAGTCAGTGTATGTGTGTATGTGCCGCAGGTACTTGGGCGTTAATTGGAGTTTAATTGAAGTGTATGACTCAATCGTGGGCGCCAACTATGACATTCTCCCTCAATAAAGACATCATAAACTCGTCTGTATATCTTTCCGATATTTAACAATAATACAAAAATTCACATATACACATGCACATATGTGTGTGTTTATTGCATTTGAATCGAAAATTGTTTTTAAATTTACGCCATTATTATGTTTATGGCGGAGCGTTAGAAAAATTGCGAATAAAATTTGATTATAGGCGTTTATTAGCGAAATAATAGGTAGATGGATTGACTATCCTTCACCTTGAATGGCCTAAATATAATTTAAAAAAAAAAAATTAAGTAAATAAAACTAATTTTTTCTATATAGCGAAATGTTTCGTGCTGCCTCGGCCAACTGCGCAGTTAACTCTACTTTCCAAGATCTTACTGACGGTTTGAGTCCACATAACTATGTATGTTGTGTTTATAATACTGTAACACTCTGTGACGAAAAAACATATTTTGGATATACTGTTTCTCAGGCCCAGTCTAGTAGAAAAGAACTGCATTTTCTTAATTTTTAATTAACCCTCAAAATTGGACTTTGTTTTTATTTAGTCGGCTAAAGGCGGCCGCCGCACACTGGGGATTTTTGTACAGAGATGCGGAAAAAAGTATACATCCCAAAAAATATTTACATTTTTACTACTAACGAAGTTGTATATATTTGTGTATGAAAAGAACATGTCTAAAAATTATTTTTTAAAAAAATTTAAAAAAAATTTTTTTCTTTTAATTCATAAATTTTAATTTTTATTTTTTTTATTTTTTTTTTATTAATATAAGCCAGCAAATATTTACGCACAGGATACATGTAAGTTCATAATTCTGAATTACCCTCAAAATGTCAAAACAAAATTAAAAGTGTTTCGTTATCATTATGCACACACTAGAAAGCGTTTAGTTATTATCATTGCCAAAAAATAATCAGTGGCGCCTGGTGGCACCTGCAATTGATTAAAACTGAAAGAGACGTTATTAAGTAACACGTTGATACTAGTTTCTGACCGTAGGTAAATGTAGCTCGACTTGCAGATCCAAGAATATGAAGGAATATGATTTTTTTTTTTTCGTAAAATTAATTATAAATAGATAATCAAATGCTTCACAGTCTTTGTTCTTCCGGCTAAAATATATAAAAATATCGTACCCTAAATGAAAAATAAAAAATTGGAAGTCGGCTCAAGCAAAAGGAAAAAAAAACCACCTTGGGCTTTGAAGTTTTTTCTTAGTCAGTTCAATACTATAAAAAAATTATACTTTTGACATATCTATACAAAAAAACTGTAAGTCGGAGTTTAGTAATTCTTTTTGATTCTATTGTTGGTTCTATTCTGGAATTTAGAAATACCATTAAACATTGCGTAGGTGGTATGTTGCAAATTTGACTTTTTTCCGCAAAATCCCCAGTGTGCGCCGTAGCCGAATGGGTTGGTGCGCGACTACCATTCGGAATTCACAGAGAGAAGAGAGGCAATGGCAAACATCCAAGTGTATTTCTGCCATGAAAAAGTTCCTCATAAAAATATCTGCCGTTCGGAGTCGTCTTAAAACTGTAGGTCCCTCCATTTGTGGAACAACATCAAGACGCACACCACAAATACGAGGAGGAGCTCGGCCAAACACCCAAAAAGGGTATACGCGCCAATTATATATACGAGTATGTATATAAAAGGTTTTGTATGTCGTTCAAAGTAAAATATTTAGCTGGTTGCATTGGTATATATATAAACTGTATATATATCTTAAGGAATGCCAAAGCAAGAAGGTAAAAAAATTGTAAATTGTAAAATATCTACCTTCGTTTTGGATAGTGTTTCAAACGAATTCAGAAGGTGTGGCCAACATGAGACCGCTAATGGGCTATCTGTAATTTTGAGAGAATCAGCTGTATTCATTGCTCTCATGAATACGTCAAGGATCATAGATTTACCAGGTTAGATCATAAACAATGGGGAAAAACCAAAAATTATGCGAGCAACTTCGGCTGCCACGTCATAAGGCATTCGGCAGCCGAATTCTGCACGATTCCTTCAGATGTATTCACACACTCGTTCAATTAGTCATTGCTATGATGGCAACATTAGACTGTGTTGATAGTTTTCCTATATTACTAACACAATCTTTGTTTTTTCGTAAACAAACTTTTCAGCCCCTCAGCTGAGAAAATTCTGCTGCTGAGTCCCCTATGATGTGGCAGCCAATGGTTACCTTCTTAATTTGGTTCTGATGGCTTGTGAATCTTGCGATCTCTCATTCTTGATAACAACATAATGAAGCATACACTATTCGAAAAAGTAACATTTATTTAACTCTGCATTTTTACATAGACGAAAATTATCTTTATTCAATTCTAAAAAAATTTTTGTGGGCGGCGAAATGCTCTTTTCGCGGGCACTCTAAGTTAAGTATTGGCCACTTCTAAGCAGTAGGATATACTCTCAGATGTGACGTGACAAAACGTTTTTTCCACTGAGGAAGGATTTTCTGGAAGCCTCTACGATTTTGACCAGAGTCGTAAGCACCTAAGTTTGCCATCAGTTTAGTGAGCGCCACTATGAAATACTTTCCGATTTTCACTTACTGTTTGAATGTATATTTTCTAATGATAGTTTGGTATCAATTATCACACTTAAGTACTTTACCGCCGGAGCGTTGCTTAGTATACATCCAGTTTCGGTTCCCTTTCTACTTGTGCAAGTCAATTTTCCATATTGCTAACTATAAATTTCTGCCATAAATAAATTTCTTCTTAATATTCTTTGCCAAAAAAAAAACTAGTGTAATATCAACAGCGTTTTCTGCCGTTTGTGGTGCAAGTTTTAATTTGTTTCAAAAACTGAAAATAATTTTGAAAATAAAGTTTTTAAAGTAAGGACAAGAGCACTATTTACCTAAGGACAAGAGTATTTGAAGATGACTCAAAACATCGGCGGCTAAATAAAAACATTTAATTTGTTGTTTTATTGTTAATCCAGCTTTGACCAAAAAAAGTTAAAATGAATAAAATAAAGTTGAAGCCCCTAAAACTGTTTAAATCATAATACGTAAATACACAATTTGTGAGGATTAAATCGCGGTTAAGTGTCTGAATATAATTGCTCAATTTCGGTCCGTAAATATTTTTTTTAATATCTGGATACCAACGCCACTTAGTGGGTTCGTTTCATTTTTCAATAGGTACTCGAATAAAATCTGTAATAGAATCCGACCATGATTTTTTGAAACATCGCCACTTCAGCACTATCTTTCTAGTCTATAGTTGGAAAACTATTCATCTATATATATAAAAATGAAATGATGTTCGTTCGTCCGCATTTTTTTGGGCCGATACGAGGCCAATTTTATTCGTTCTTTTTTCATATTATAGGGATCCACTAGGGGAAGGTTTTTAGCAAAAAAAAATTTCTTTTAAATATTTTCTTCATATAAAAAAAAGAAAAAATCAAAATATTGTCCAAAACAAAACTTGCTCGATTGTTAGATTAAAGTAAGTTTCGAATCGACATTCATTTTATGTGTACAACTTTTTTTTGAATTTTTTGTATTTGTATTGTGATACAGAAATGTATTGTATACAGAAATTTCAAATGATTCGAATGGAAATTTTTTTTTTTATTTCTTCCATAAAATATTACACCTGTCGTTAGACAATAAGTAATTTGATTTACAAAAAGATGGAATGAGAGTGATATTGAAGGGCCAATGCCCCCAAGCTCATTTAGAAGAAATATATACATATTATTTAAAAACAAGTGGTTAACAAACAATGATATATACGATTAGTTGACAATTGATTACAAGGATTTTGCAAGATCTGTTGGTGTTTGACGGTTAAGCCGACTTTGGGTAGATTTTTCTTTATTTGGTAGTCTTATCATCATAGGATTTGTATGCGTTAATAGTCTATTTATGTGTCTTCTGCTAGCGCTTTGTATTGTTTCATCAATAGTATCGATGTCAAGGTCGCGATGAATATCTGCGTTAGGTATGTACCAAGGTGCATTAGTTAAGGTCCTAAGTATTTATGAAAATAATGTTTCAATTCAATTGAGCAATGCTTTCTTTGACCAATTCTATATGGAAATGAATGCGTTTGCAAACGATGTTTTCGGCTATGAACAAATGTTGGAATCGAATGAAAAAGGAAAGAAACTCGAAATGATAAAAAAATTCTTGGAAAATTTAAAATGAATGGTGCTTCATTGGAAAAATTCAAAGGTAATAAGAACATACACAAGATAAAGTTAGAATTCGAATTTTTAGATTTATTTTGTTTATTTCTCATTTTTTCAGAAGTACACCACACAACAACTCATTCCAACTCTGATTTTGAAATCCTGTTGGAATTGGTGATCGATAATTTTGTCACTATAATGGTCAATGGAAATTTGCGTGTAACAGACCGTGCATATTATTTACCATATCAACTTTTTATGGAACATATGGACCAAATGAACACAAAAAAATAATTTAGTTTTGTTTTGATTTTTTGCAACATTTTGGTTTTCAGTTAATACAATAAAAACAATACTGTTTTTTCGTGAACACAAAATTCTAAATTTATTACGTTGTTTGTTTAGAATTTTTTTAGAAAAAAAGTAAATTTTTTGGTTTTGAGGAAATTTGTTTATTGTTGCTATTTGTGAAAGCGTAGATATTTGTAAGTATTTGACTATAATCCTAAAAGTTAATGGAATACCACTATGACACATAGAAAACATTTTTTCAAAGGGGTGTTTTTCGAAAATTATAAAAAAAATTGTTTTAAAAAATTTTGAAGAAATAAAGTAAAATAAAAAAATTTCGAAAGCATGAAATTTTTTCAAAACCAAATTTTCCTCAAAAAGATAAAAGAAATTTCTTCGAAGAGGTGTTTTTCTAAAATTACAAAAAAAAAATTTCAAAAATTTTAAACAAATAAAATAAAATAAAACTTTTTCAAGGGTATGAAATTTTTTCAAAACAAAATTTTCTGAAAACCAAACAAAATTAAAAAAAAAATTTTTCAAAGCATTTCATATTCCACTATTAATAGAGAATACATTTTTTCGAGGGGGTGTTTTTCAAAGCGGAAAAAAATCTTTTTTAACAAATCAATTTAAACTTTTACAAAAGTATGAAATTTTTTCAAGAACAAAATTTTCTCAAAAACGTTAAATTAAAAAAAAAATAGTTTTTTCAAAATATTTAATTTTCAGCAATTAACTGAGAAGAAATTTGTTAGAGCGAAGTATTTTTCAAAACTTCAAAAAACACTTTTTAACCAAAAAAAATAAACCTTTTTTCAAAAACAACAGGAATGATAACATTGCCTAACAATTTCTGCACTTTTGCACAGTCTAAAGAGGCATTGATACAGAGTTATTTCCAAACATAGTTCAACATTACAAAAACCATGATTGGCTCAGCGAAGGAGCAATTTTAGCTGGGGAAAATAAGGACGTCAATGATATAAATGTAGCTATTTTGGATCAAATACCTGGTGACATAGTTGCATATAAGTATGTCAAAGGACACTATTACTGATCAAGATGAGGTCGTAAATTATCCAACTGAATTCTTAAACTCACTCGATTTGCCAGGCTTACCACCTCATAATTTACGATTAAAAATTGGAGCACCGATTATTATGCTGCGCTTCATATATTATGAATTCTGAATATGAACCAAATCGGGCCATAAATTCGTATCCAAATCTTCAATTACTGAGTTAATGACCAATGACCAAGATATTGCGCTAAATTCTTGATCTGGATTTCGAGAACTTGCCACTAGACTAAGTTCCAAATTCTCGCTGGTAGATTTATCATATAAAAAGGGTAAGAACTATGAACACTGCATTTAGGAACCTTAAAGCTAGCCCTTTCAAAGAGATACGGCCAGACAATAACTCTCTTAATACCATTAAAAGTGCAAGAAAAACTTTTTAAATACTTGCAATCCTTATTATAGGGTACCCAAATAAAAGCGAAGTACTCCAGATGTAAACATGTAAATAGTATTTTTAATAATAATAATGAGTTATTTCTTCTTCACATGGGTAAATCTATGCTAACAGAAAATGACTTAACAGAATGTTTCTAATGTTATTTAAGAGAATAAAAGAAGTATCATAGTACTGAGAGCGACGGTGCTAATATTATATATTGCAATAGAAGGATTTTAATTCAAATAAAGTCATTAATAGAGAAACCAGAGAGTAGAATAGTAAAGCATAAAATAAGGAGGAGAGATGCGAGAGAGTAAGGTGGAGAAATAAACTGATATATGTGAGAAGCGTGAGTGTTGTTGGTAGTGGAAGTGTTGGTATGTGACTATATGATTTTGCAATAATGGCCACTCTTTACATACTTTTAGAATACATTTGTGCTTGACGTTTCGCTAGATTGGCCTGGTTTGATCCTAGTGCTATAGTTATTAGTCTGTAAGGAATGTTTGTTTCCTCAAGAAAAAATTGCCTTGGAGGTGGCGCCATATCACAAATTGCAAAAGCATACCGGCCTAAAATTTTGCAACGAATATATGAATAGATATGCATGGACCTTTTTACATAGTCATATTATTTAGACACAAAGTAAGACTTGCTTGGAAAAGAAAGAAATGCGAGAAAATGAAAGACAGCTAATTTCAGAAGTAAAGTAATTATAAAACTCAATAATTCTAAGTTGTTGCAGTTCGACTTTGTCTCATCAAATTATGATACTTTTAAATACAAACAAGCACGTACATATATGTACACACATATCTAAACAAAATTTGTAAAAGTAGATGGCTGAATATCAGCTTAAATTATTTATTTATATTTATTCGTGTGCTCTGCTCTTTGGCGACTATTTGTCAGCTAGTCATCGATCAGTTGCATCCGTACGCCAAACACAAGTAAAATTTTTTTGCGAAACGCGGGCACAGCGCAGGACAGAGAGAGAGCAGTGCAGTGGACAGTGTGGGGCACTGTCTTAAGAGCAACGCTTGTTCGCTTCGTTGAATGCCTGCCTGCATTTCGCTTCGAATTATGTATTATCACCGGCAGCCACAACAACCGGCCGATTGCGGGAAAGCAACAAGTGAATTGGTATTGTGAAGAGCCCGTGGACGCCGTGGCAGTGTGTTACCTAATGCTTCGTGTACTCACCACGTAAGAGTTTGAAGTGCCATGCCACAATGGGCTCGGCACTCGATCATTCCGTTCTGTTCGCTGTTCGCTGCATTGCCCGACAGTCTCTCGGTCAGTACAACAGTCTATTGGTTGGATTCGATATTTCGATTTTCGCTCTATTGCAAATATAGTTCTGCGCATTTGTATAAATCGATATGTGTGTATGTATGTATGTATGCGTGTATGTTCGCATACAAATTCAAAGGCGAACTTAGTTCACATTTTCGGCTTTAAATCTCCTCAACATTTTGTGGATGCATAAATGTACCAAGTGATTTGCGCAGCGGTGGGGTTGTGGAGCCCTTTGAGGTTGTGCGTGTACACGATCAAACTGAGGCCCTGCCAGCTATTGCATTCGTCGCATTACTACTAAATTTGAAAGTGCTGTTGTTGCTTTTATTGTGTGTGCGAGTGTACCGACTGAATGGTCTAATTCTTATACGTACATCGATATGTGTGTATGTACAGGGTGGGCCATATAGCGTTTGCTTTTTGAATCACCTATTTTTTTGATAATGGTAACACAAATGACATGTCAAATGTGTCCATAATTTACTTAAAGGTTTGACATTTACGAAATGGGACGCTATACGCTTCAACAAAATTGGGAAATATTGAAAACCTATTTCCAAAGTGGAGAGTTTTCTTCTTCTTTTCTGATTTTCACATCGGTGGCTACGTCAATAAGCAAAATTGTCGGATTTGTGGCTCAGAAAATCCACACGTTACTGTAGAGAAGCAAATGCATCCACAACGAGTCACTGTTTGGTGCGGTTCTTGGTCTGGCGGCATCATCGGGCCATTTTTTCTCGAAAATGAGCGAGGAGCCGCGGTTACAGTAAATGGCGAGCGTTACCGTTACATGCTCAACGAGTTGTTTCCAAAAATTGAAGAGGATGACATGGACGACGTTTGGTTTCAACAGGACGGTGCAACTTGTCACACTGCCAAAGTTACACTCGAACTTTTGGCTACCGTTTTGGAAAACCGAATAATCAGCCGAAATTCCGATATCAATTGGCCGCCTCGGAGCTGTGATTTAAGCCCGTTGGACTATTTTTTGTGGGGAGCCGTTAAGGACAAATGCTATGCGAACCAGCCAGAGACGATTGATGCTTTAAAACTCGAAATCGAAATCGCCATTCATGAAATTGGAGCCCAAACAATCGAAAATGTGCTTAAAAATTGGGTTAATCGAATGGCCTACTGTAAAGCCAGTCGTGGCAGTTATTTGAACGATATTATTTTTCATTCATAAATGAGAATGTTCAATCTTCAAAATAAAAAAAAGTTTCAAAAAATATTGATTCGTTTTTTTTTTTATAACCGATTCAAAAAGCACATTTTACATGGCCCACCCTATATATATGTTTATAAGTTTGTGCGTATATGTGGATGAAAGTACAAATATACGGCATTTGCCGCGTGTGCGAATGACTTGCAACAAGTGCAGCATTTCTGGTTTCATTTGCTTGCTTGCAACAATAATAATAACATTTTATTCAGCTACATATGTATGTATGCGTGTATATGATTTACCATTTTTCTTGTTGTGCTGTTGATTTAATTGCTTTACCTACATATAAGTGTGTTTTATTGTACATTTTTTTTGTGGTTTGCTTATTTGAATTTTTTGAGAGATATTGTTGCACGTCGCCGTCATACCAGTCAACTGCATCTCTTCCGCGGATATGGCGAATGCTGTAGTCGTTATGTGGCTATTTATATTCATCACGTTGCTTTGATTGTTGCTTATTTTTCTATTTGGCAAGTTGCTGTTGCAAGTTGCAAGAGTGATAAGATATGAGCATGCAGTCTGTTGGTCTTGAGGCTAAGCATGGTCTGGTTGCTCGGTTGTTGGCTGTCTGGCATTGACCTTTGCTTACTACTCATCATCCGGAATAGTTTCCTGGCATTCTGCTTCATATGCTATCGAAAACGAAGGAAACGAGGAAAAAGAGAAAAGAACACAAACCAAGCGTCAAGCCAGTGATATGACGGCCATCGCAATTATGATGCGCAGAAATTGAACTAATTAAGATTATTAAAAGACGATTTTTGTATTTGAGATATCTGACTTTAGAAGTTTTCCTGTTTCATTATTGCCGTTGTTGTTGTTGTTGACGTCGCTGATTGCCAGTTTCCTTCACCAAGAAGCAATCCAATCGTTGGCGTATAGCTGTTCAACGCTTCAGGTTATATTTGCATACATAAACATTCATACTTGCTTATGTATGACACATACACCCATACATATTTTGCTCCTTAAACTGATGTGCGTGCTTTTTGCATACACATTAGGGTGGCTCAAAAAAAAAATTCCAGGTTTTCCACCAGAAAACTGTCTTATTTCTTAAGAGTTCCATTAAAACATTCTGGAGAAATATTTAAATTTATGTGAGCTCAAAAATCGAGGAAAAGGCCAAATTATATAAAATATTGAAAACAATTGTTTCGATATAAACCAACAAAGTTGACCCTTACTCGTTTTGATTTATTTCTATATAGTGTTTAGGTATGTGGAATTTTGCGTTTTAAAAGATTTGTAATAGAATTCGATGACAGATATTTCTGTGGTATATTTTAGCTCCAGCTACTCCTCATTTATGAGTATTTTCGCCATTTTCTCACAAAAGAGACAAAAAACCTCTTTATATTGAAGAGATCACGAGAATGCCACTGGACTGTAACCCGCAAGGGAGCAGAAATCGTGATCCGTCAAAGATTACTTGGAGAAGGTCCATGTTGCGCGAGTTACCAGATACCGAAATCACATGGGACGCAAAAAGCCCAGCACCGTGTACGATGGAAGAGTTTTGTCCAGGCGCTATGCTCCCGAGCGGAGTAAATAAGGACATACAAAATATTCAAGATATAGAGAGTTAAAATGTTCCAGCAAAAAGTTCTCTGTTCCATTTTAAAGATAACTGCTGAGCACATCATGTATCCAAAATGTAAGGATCAGATTGTTTCTTGAGGTGATTTACATTAAAAAAGTTCTAGAGGGTGAAAAATTTGACCTCCTTAAAAAATTCAGACGCAAACTTTAAAAGCGCCGTTCGCGCATATATTTTTTATATATAATATTATCCACCACCGCCTGCATTTTCTAAAAAGCGTATAATGCGTATGATCGCCGGAGTGTTGGAGTTATGCATTCTTGTAGCACTTCTACTACTTTTTCGAATCTCACGGCACGAATACTCCGCTCGATGTTTATTTCTAATGCTGCAATAGTTTTTGACTGCTTCTCGTGCAGTTCAGTGACTGCAAATAGTAAAATGAAACGACAGATACATGAATGTAAATGTTCTGTGGTGTGGTTCAAATGTTGGTGAAAATCTCAACACCGAAAATCATTTCTTTCAAATCAATAGCCTCACGAGCAGTATGGCGTGTTCGGATTCGAATGAAAGTTCAAGATAATTAAAAAAAAAAAAAAAAATAGGCGCGTATACTTCTGTAAGGTGTTTGGCCGAGTTCCCATTCCCATTTGTAATGTGCGTCTTGATGTTGTTCCAAAAATGAAGTGACCTACAGTTTTAAGCCATCTCCGAATGGTAAATGGTTTTTATAAGGATCTTTTTCATGGCAGAAATACACTCGGGACCGTTAGAAAAAAAACGCTTCCTATTATTTGATGTCCATGCACGGAGATTGGAACGTATGCGCTTCCGAATGATAGCCACGCACCAACCCATTCGGCTACGGCGGCCGAAGATAATTAATCTCAATGCCATCGCAAGCTGTCGAGAATTCGGGCTTCTTAGAATAGCCCGGATTGTTGTGTGTTCTAATAAAAAAAAATAATAAAAAGTGTAAAGTAACGTGCAACTTAAATATGACTAGCACATTAAAATAATTAGAAGAATTGCTGTGCTAGGATTTAAATCAAAAATAAATAAATTGTTGTATGTGAGCTCATTTTATTAATTTAAAGAACTCAAATTAAAAAAATTATATTCATTCATTGAGATAAACATTGCAAAATAATTCAAAATATACCAAACGAAATCAGCTTACGCTAAGTTTGTTATTTATACAGCCCTCGTCCCAAGTTAGGCACTTATATTATACTTTATAAATTTATCCTTTTATTTATTTATTTATTTAGGAGTCTAAAACATAATCAGACTACTTTGAACTAGTGTACACTTAAATTAATACAAATACTTAAATTAATAAATTAAAAAAAAGAGTTTAGGAACTCATACAATTCCTTCTTTGACATCGAAAAGCCAAGCGGAATAGAGCTCGAGATCTCATTGAATTCTCTTAAAGTGCGGGCAAGAGGGGCATTACGTGCATAATTCGTGTTAAGTAATTTAAGGTGAAAGGGATAAGTGATTCGGAGAGATCTAGTAGGAATATTGTTTAATAAGGATGAACAATCAATATCACCTTTAATTAAACTAAAAACAAAAGACAGCGAGAGTATAGATCTTCTATTTTCTAGCGATTTTAAGTTAATTAACATCAAACGGGAGTTATATGAAGGGATGGGATGTGAGTATTTTAACGACCTGAGAGCAAACTTAAGAAACACCTTCTGTACACGTTCAAGTCTCTCAATTGCAAATTGGTGTCAAGGCCTCCAGATAAATGTTGCATACTCTAATCTAGAGCGAACAAAGGAAGTAAAAAGTAATTTGAGAGTGTAAGGGTCCGAGAATTTCAAGCTATTACGCCGTATAAAGCCTAAAATTGAGTAAGAGGAGGATACAACAAAATTAATGTGACTATTAAATGAAAATTGGGAGTCAAAGATCACACCTAGATCTTTGAATTCATGAACCGGTTGAAGAAGAGTATCAGCAATGTTATAGGATGATTTTAGAATATTTTGAGTTTTGGCAAAAGTGACATGAAAACATTTCTTGATGTTTAGGGAGATCCCAGAGTTACTGCACCAGCGAACTAGTGCATTAATATCCGCTTGCAACATAGGAATATCCTCAGTTTTCCTAATAGTAGAAAATATTTTCAGGTCATCAGCGTATAAAAGAAAGTTTGCAAAAGAAAAACAGTTACTAATGTCGTTAATAAACAGAACGAAGAGAAGAGGACAAACGCTTGTTTTTACTCTTGTAGCATAGCTTACAAAAGTCGGTAGAGGACAGTTTTCTGGACCAATAGCTGTGATTTACGTCTTATAATTTCCTTCAAAGCATTTGGCAAAGGTGTGTCCTATTCAGTAGAATTGAGGTGATCATTTATTAAGAATTCCATTCGATTTAACTGACAATAATGCCCGAATTCTGTAAGCGAATCTCATCTCAAGTCACTAAAATTGAGGTTGTAAATTAGTGACTCTTTTTGTGACTTGAGACGATTTTGCTATTCAGTAAGGAAAGTCACAAGAATTTCACCAAATATCATAGTCAAAAAATTGAGCAAAAATTCACTTATCGATTCCATATGTAATGGAATTTTTTAAACTCATTTATCAAGCGAAATTCGTAATCAAAAACATAAAGAATATGAATATTACTAAGCTCATGCAAAATAACGTTTTTAATTTCTGTTTTATAAACCTTTTACCTGAATCGGTTTATCAACAATTCAATTGTGACAAACAAAATTCATAATCGATAAATGTTGAATTGCATCTCCATATACATTCCGTTGAAATAAACGAGCTGGGAATTCCGCTCAAACTTGTCAAGTGGTTTGAGATCTTGAATAAGTTCTCAGCAGAAGGATTTCGGGAATCTAAAAACACACCTGAAAACGTCTTCTTCCAGAAGGAATGGGTCTTCCGTGCTGCGGAAACTTGCCCGAATCTGTCTACGCATATTTTTAAAACGTCAATAAATACACAATTATTTGTGTTCTTAAGAAATTTTTACCCAAAACATATTACTTGGCTTCATTTTCGCGCTTTTTTTGCAATATATATAAAATAATTAATTCCTCTTCCTCAGAAGTAGATCACTAATTAGTGACTTTTTTTCAGACTAATGACGTGAGATTGCTTACTGAATTGCAACTAGTCTCAAAATCAAATTTCACCACGAAAAGTCTCAATTAGTGACTTGAGACTGCTTACAGAATTCGGGCATAAGTCTACATAGAAACTGTGATACGAATTATTTCATTCAATAGTTCAGTTCAACTAGCTTTGAAACTATACTTTGGCTACTTAGCCCTCAATTTCTACTGCTCAAGTGGCAATTTCAGATCGATTTGAAGCGATCGGGATTAGGTATATTTCACCTCAATTCCATTGCATACACCCCACATTTTTCATTTTTAATCCCATAACTTATTTGAAACGAGTATTGATAAAATTTTGAAATCAAAAATTACCAAAAGTAATGGTGTGAGTCTTGTAAAAAGTATTTCCTATGTTTGGTCCATATGGAAACGTGGTACACAAAACACCAAAAAAAAAATATATATTTTTATACTTTGTATGCGAAAAAAATGATTTTATTTTTTTATGACAAAAGGTTTGCCATTAGTAGAAGAGAGCCTCATTCTTTCTAACACTTCGTTGTGACCAGTAGATGTTCGTTTTGGATTTGTAGCAGCACGTACACTTATAAGTATGTATATTTCCTCAACTTATATTAGCAACTCATGCATAAATTATTGTATTTCCTGTTTAGAAGCAAACATTTATACAAGCAAACTTTTTCTTTAAACTTTAATCTATTTTTAATTGATTATCGTTTTTCAACTTATTCGCGCTTAACAAGAAACAAAAAAAGAAAAAAAAGAAAAATAACTCAAATTGATGGCCTACGGATGAATGCAAATGGACAAACAAAAAGCTAAGCCAATTAAAATGTAATTTAAAAAATTGCCATGAAAATGTTGCTATTGATGGAAATATCCACAATTACAAATAAATAAATACATATGTACATATGTACGCATACATTTACAACATATATAAGTATGTATGTACAAATACAGCTGTATGCTCAACTCAAATATTTGCCACTCAAACGTTCATATGCATACATACATACAAGTACTTACATACATACATAAATTCATACACACGTTCATACACAAGTCGAATTTTTGACTTCAACTCTTCCGCCACTGACATTTTACTGTCAAAATAATTGATAAAAATAATTAGCAAATGTGTTGACACCGAAAAGTGTTCGCTGCTGCAGACACCGTAGACAAATAAAGACAACGCCCCACCACTTTGCTTTGCCGCCTCTGTTGTATTGGCGATTTTTTTCAAAATATAATAATTAGTTGCGTCTTTCTAAAATTATGATGCGATGCGAAAAACTTGTTTGGCAGCTTCTGCGATCGCCACTGTTCACTTCAATTCGAGCTGACTTTTCTGCTACGTTTACATCCATGCACTATTGCCATCGCTGTTGCTGTCACCGTCGTTGTCGTTGTTGTTGCCGCTGTCTTATGCAAGATTGTTGTTGTTTGAGTTTTTTGTCTTTATTTAATTGACAGTGACTTTGTTTCTGGTTTTCAGCAGATTGCCACATGGAACACATTTACATTTTTGTCATTGTTGCAAGTGATAAGAGTAACACATCGATATGTATGTTCGGTTGGCTAGTTGACTTGTTGACTGGCTGATGGGATGAGTGGCTGAGTGAGTGTCTGCTGGCGGAATGTACGCATTCCCACCTTATGCAGTGCTGCAGAATGTAACCCGCTTATTAATGTTTGTCATAGCTGCCAATTGCACTGCCTTTTGTATTGTGTGTATGTGCTTGTACTTGTTGCGGTGGTAGAAGTGTCGCGTTCGAGTAGAATTTGTCAACTTACTTTTGCCTATGGCTATCGTCAACTTGTGTAGGTCGATTTTGACATGCGGCATTTGATTTTTGAGAGCATCAATGACACAAGAATGGATCATCAAAAAAATATTGAGAAATGCGAACCGAAGGCATATATCGTGTAATGTTATTGTAATATAGAATTGCACAAGGTGGCGCAAAAGGTAGGGTATTTCATCGTCTTTCGGACGATTGCTTCCACCAAAAAGTCACTAATTTTGCCATGTTTTGTTCTTAAAATCGACCATTTTCATAACAGGTTTCAATAATTTTAACGTTTTGTTCTATAATGTAAAATTGTACATCTGTCTAATTGACAAATGTCAAAGATGACATAAAAAAGAAAAAGGAACTGTCTAGTAATTATTCACTATTGACATGTAGGCGTCACTTTTGAAACACCATTTCTAACCCTAAAACTATTTCATTTTATGGTTAACAAACATTTTCTTATAGTTGAAAGGAGAAAAGAAATTTATTGTGTTTCAAAATGATGACATATTCGCTACCAGGACTGCGGAAAAAAGTTTACAATGCTTTTTCAGAATAATTCATGAGAGGTTTTAACACAACTTGAACTTCGGATCAGATATCCGAACACGTGCACAAACACTTTTATGTCTGGTGGCTGGACTTGAAAATACTGTAACAACCTTAGGTCATAAGACCATTGGACAGTCTCGAGCAACAGTTTTGAGATCATTCAAGCTACGAGGTTAGTAGGTAGAGAAATAAACGCAATTGGTTGGTAATTTCTCGGCAAGCATGACTAAAATATCAGACAAATGAACAAATTCGTGAAATAGATTTACAGCTTATTAAAAAAACTAATCTTTGCTAAATGAGCATAATACATCTAATTGTACAAAGATTACACATTGTTCATATTTAACAAATTGTAAAAAATAAAGTGAGGATGTTTCCCTACAATATGCACATACTTCAGGTTCTAGTACTACCTGATCGTAAAATTCGTGTAGGATGCAGTCAGAGGTTACAACAAATGAATAAAGAAATGAGTTTTTTGAGGCATTGATGATGAACGATGAGACCCATTTTTACCTCTCAAGACATGTAAGCGAACAAAAAGTCAGTTTTCGACAAACGACGATCATTGCGATCTACATCCACAAAATGTGAACGTATGAATGGGTAATGAAGAAGACAATGGAAACGCGATAAAAGTCCCTGGTGAGCGCTCGACGTTGAACGAGTTCCTAATACAAAAAATTGCTGAGTTAAAGTAGGGGGATATGTCCAGCAATGCGATAAGTGCGATTTTGGGAAACAATTTTCCCCGCCGTTCGATTTCTCGATCGAGTGATTTAGTTTAGCAATCGAGATCTTACTGAAAGACACTCACAACGTATTCTTCAGCTGGATTTCAGATGGATTTCGATCACTGGCAAACGTTGCTTCACCTGTCTTCTTAGAAAACTTTTATAAACCTTAGGTTAATATGTTAAACATTCTTTCCGCAGAGCACATATGGGATACTTCCATGGGCGTGGGCTTCGGAAGTGTTGTGTTCCAAAAACTGTATAGCATCTCTCCAGCCTGAGGGTTTTTAGATAAGATTGATAATCACTCTATACGGTATATGAGTCTATGATTTTTAATATATGCGCAATCACGTGAGATATGTTTTGGCGTTTTCTTAGCAAGCAACAAAGCCTGCAGGGAATTTCTAGAGAAAGCGTAACCTAGCCGAGTTGGTATCTTAACCTTCATTGTTCTGTCATATAACCAGTAAAAGTTTCTAGATTATTCCGCTTAAGTTTAAGAAGTCGCTCAGAGAATGGAGCAAAAGGAGTCAATCAGCTATTTGATTGAAATTTTTCCTTTATCTTGAGCAAGTGGGAGGAAAACAGAGATTCCTGTCATATTCTTAAGTATAAGAAGTTTATTTCTTAAATATTTCATATGAACTATACATTTTGGCGGCTGCCGTAGCCGAATGGGTTGGTACGGGATTACCATTCGGCCGGCAATCACAGAGAGAACGTCGGTTCGAATCTCGGTGAAACACCAAAATTAAGAAAATCATTTTTCTAAAAGTGGTCGCCCCTCGGCAGGCAACGGCAAACCTCTGAGTGTATTTCTGCCCTGAAAAAAGCTCCTCATAAAAATATTTACCGTTCGGTGTCGGCTTGAAACTGTAGGTTCCTCCATTTGTGGAACAATATCAAGATGCACACCACAAATGGGAGGAGGAGCTCGGTCAAACACCCAAAAAGGTGCTTCCACTGCGCATTTGATGGAAATTGTGTTTAAACTGGAATTTCATGGTGGAAGTTTGCGCTTTGCTTTGTGGAATAGAATAGAAGTTTGCGCTGAAACACGCCAGCTGAAAAGGAAGCTGAGGTGGAACTAACTAACTTAGCCTTTAATAGAGTTTGCCACACAGCAAACACGCACACAAATATAATTTTTTTCACGTTTCTTTTGTTTTCAAATTTTTATTAGTAATAGGAAGAGGTTGATAAATTTGCTTAATGTAGAGTGATAGGAAGCATTCCAAAGTGGTTTAGTCATTTTTGATTTGATACAGTTTGAAAATAAATTTTATGATTTTTCACGTTTTGGTTATGGACACGCCTCTTTCGTAAGTTTAAGCAATTTATATAATCGAAAACTTTCCAAGAAAGATTAGCTTCAAAATACGAAAAACTCTGTGCAAATCGAAGCATTATATGAATGATTATTAGCGTACACACATATTTTGGGACTTAAATTTATAAGACGTATATGTAGATATGTATTTAAAATGAGCTGCTCTGCGTAAAATCACTGAAAATTAATTTTTGTAAATCTACTTTTAGCACGCCAATTTTAACGATTTACACTTTTATTTGGAAATTAGAAAAACGGAGATATTTTCAGCACAGCTGAAGCGTTTCTTTACGCTACAACTGCTTTTAGTAGCTCACGCATACACAGAGATTCCTCGTGCTTGTACTTTCGATACCAGAAAGGGGAAAACATATTCACGTATGTGTGAAAGTATGTCGGCATTTCGGATCTGCAAGTGTGTGTGTATGTACGCCATCTTTGGTAGGTTAATCTGGTGTAAAGAATCAGAACGTAACGAATGCGTTAATATGGTTATCCTAATATTTATTTGAGAAGGCGGGCAACAGTAACGATAGTAACTTTTTAAATGAAAGTGAATTGCAGTAGTTTTCACCAAAATCGGTAAAACATGGCATTCAAGACAACATTAAACTGGGTCATTGCCATGAGCAGCAACAATACTGATCTTCACGCACGAAATACTGTTTTTTTTTTGTCGCGACAACTAGCAAGTACAGCACTCAGACACAATTAAGTCCATTGTACTGCACTCGGATTGCTTTATAATTTTCTTTAAATCTACCCGACCTCCGAAGAAATCTGAGTAGATCTTGTGGTGCCAAGGAGCCAAGGTGGTTGCTTCTTAACACATCAATGCTAAAGACCTCAAACCTGATTCGAGCGAAGGCGGAAGTGGTCCGCCGTCTCATCCTCTTCTTCACAAGCTGGGTAAAGTACACTGGCTGAGATGCCCACCTTTTCCATGTGCTTCGCCCACAGAATGTGGCCCGTCATCAATCCAACCAGCTGTCTGTAGTCCCTTCTGCTTGATAACAGCAGGATTTGGGACAGTCAGTCGGACATGCCAGGTGACATCAGTTTAGTCATCAGCCTCTCTTAGCTTACCAAGCTCGCTTGTGGGTTGCGATAACCCATTTGCTAACCGTGGCTTTGATGGCTGCGTGCCAAAGAAGTTGGCCTCAAAGCCCATCCTAGCTAAGGAGTCAGAAGTCTCGTTACCCGCGATACCCACGTGTCCCGGGACCCATATTAAAAAAAAAATAAATAAATAATTGGCGCGTACACTTCTGTTAGGTGTTTGGCCGAGCTCCTCCTCCTATTTGTGGTGTGCGTCTTGATGTTGTTCCACAAATGGAGGGACCTACAGTTTCAAGCCGACTCCGAACGGCAGATATTTTTATGAGGAGCTTTTTCATGGCAGAAATACACTCGAAGGTTTGCCATTGCCTGCCGAGGGGCGACCGCTATTAGAATCAGGCTATTATGTCTACCTACATAGTTCAGCTTGGATTTACAGGACTCGACTGCCCCTTATGTGGATGGGAGGCTGTCTAGGGCCATGAGCGCAGCTCGACTGTCGCTGCAGACACATATAACTAGATCTATTTGTTTTCCACAACAAAGTTCATCGCTTCTTGAACAGCATACACCTCCGCTTCAAGCATAGATGCACACATTCCAAGAGCAAAGTGCAGTTTTTCCTACTGTATTCCACGTAGACCCCAGAGTTGGAGCCATGCTCGGTTCTGGAGCCAACCGGAAATATGTGAAACTGGCAGCACCACACTGTATCTCTTTTCAAGTACGACTCTTGATGGTGTGGAGTCAAGGGGCATGGAGAGAATCGTTGGATCGAAGTCCATGCCTTCACTGTTTTTCAATGCCGGGCAGGGGCCGTACCAGTTCTCACTGTGTTTCAGCCTGCAAATGGCCTTCAAGGCCTTTCTTTGGATGAAAGCATCAAGTGGTGGTAGACGAACCAGAGCATCTAATGCCAGTCCTGAAGTAGTCGGAAAAGCTCGGGCGCAAAAGATTTCCACAGTGCGTTGTAGTCTTGAGAAGGCTTTCTTTGTTTCAACGTGTGACTTCCAAAAAAGTTTACTATCGAGGATTACTCCAAGATATTTGATTTCTTTGGATAGCTGGATTGTAACTACTTTTAGCTTAGGCAGAACGAGTCCATCAATCATCCTCCTTCTGGTAAAGAGTACAATACCAGTTTTGGTGTGGTTTGGCGATAGCCCATTAGCACAGCACCAAGTGTCAATCATATCCAGAGTTTTCTTTTCAGAAGCGAAGGGCCTGTTACTAAACAGGCAACATCGTCCGCATATGCTGTTGTGTAGACTCCCGAGTCGTTTGAGGTGGTGAGTAGAGGATCGATCACCATGCACCAGAGCAATGGAGACAGCACACCGAATTGAACAGCATTGAACGAATCCAATTCACTAGCACCCGGTCTACTGGCATAGCTGCACATACTGTGGAAAGTGGTATTATCAAAAGTCCCCTCTATACCCAAAAAGATGACCATAGCATATTCCCTCCTGTCGATGGCCTGCTCTACCCTAGCAACAAGGTTTTGCAGTGCCGACTCGTAGGATTTTCCGCTTTGATAGGCATGCTGAAATGGAGAGAGTGGGTGAACCGTCAGCGGCTTCTGACGCATATGCAACTCCACTAGCCGTTCGAGGCTTTACAGCATGGAAGAGTTCATGCTGATGGGTCTAAGGCTTTTGGGGCTGGTGTAGTCATCTCTCCCAACCATAGGAATTAAGGCGATCCTCACCATCCTCCACGAGCATGGTACTGGCTTAACCAAGCATGCAGTGAAGATTGTCTTCAAGGCTGCAGTCACGGACTCTATGCCTTCCTTCAGCATGACAGGGTAAGTGCTATCTAGTCCGAGGGACTTGTAGCTGCCAAAGGATTCGGTGGCAAATCGAATCGAATGGCGACTTCATTCACCACAGATCTAGCAACGTACCAGTCACGCCGAAACGACGTAGCAGCTTTGACAACAGCATCTTTCGTTTAGGACTACTGCCGGCCAATGCTTATCTGATTACCTGGAAAGTGAGAGTCCATCAACAAGCTGAGTGCCCCACATTGCTTCTCCGTGCAGGAGTCATCAGATTTCCTAAGTATCCCAGCTTTGCAATAGGATACCTTTTCAGGATCCTATCCAATTTCGCCGTGTCGCTCAGAGGATGAATACCGCCGCAAAATTCTCTAAAAGAAGCCCTTTTCGGACTAGCTTCTTGTAGTTCCTCTGAACATGACGGATATCGCTCACAGTTCCCAGCAAGATTAGTCTTAGTTTTCTCGACTTTCGCCTCATTGTATGGAGCTCTCAATTCCACCACGGAACGGGGGTTCGATCAAGGAGAGGTCGAATTGGACTGGCTGACTCAAAACATTCAACAAAGGCAGCGCTGAGTTTCTCAACTGCCACCTCAATACCCTGTTCTTTCCGATGTCTTGGTGGTGTCACGTCAAAGACCCGCAACGCCCCCATAAACTTCTGCCAGTCTGTTTCTCTGGGGTTTTTAGAGGGCAATGGCACTTGTGCCTCCTCGCCACACTGAAACTCAATAAACCCGTGGTCCGAGCACGAATCTTCGGCAAGGACTCTCCAGTTCCTGATTGACCACCCAAGACTTGAGCAACAAACTACAATGGATGGTTAAATTAAATATAATGCGTGTTTGCTTCGTATTAGGCTTGTTTGAATATTTTGCAATTACATTACACCAATTAAATGTTCAATTCCACATACTCAATCATAGTTGTAATGCGGCATGTACTTACAATTAGCGCACTCAGCATTTATGAACATACGCACATACATATGCATGAGGAGCTGCCAAGTTCGTATGCGAATAGTTACTTATGAGTAATTAAACGCTTTGTATGCGAATATTTAGTCGTCATTAGTTATTTATGTATAAGTAGTTGCCAGCGCGGTTTTCAGGGTAATAAGACAATCTGGAAAAGACAATCAAGACACTGACTAAATGTCAAACTGACTGTTTGGCCACCGTTGTAATGGTTGAATAATATTGGTGAAGTAATTGCCTTCTGCCACAACTGGGATTGGTGTGAATGGCGAACGGTAAATGACAGCATGTATTCAGTAGATTTATGCAAAGTTGGTTATTATGTATTAAAAGGAAAGAAACGTATCTGTGCTGGTTTCGTTCAGTTGCACAGTAGCGGTAGGATAAACACATTTCTCTCAAAATTACTAGTTAGCGCGGATATCCAACCGACGGTAATTTATTCAAAGAGGTTGGTATTTTGTATTTCACCAAAATGCTCTCGTATTAATGACCAGTTTTAAATACATTGTAGCCCGTAATTGTTAACAGAAAATTTTCACCCAGGTAGTCACTTTTCCAAGTGCAGACATACACTGACTACACTTGGGGCGACCGCTATTAGAAACATCTTTTTCTTCATTTTAGTGTTTCACCGAGATTCGAACCAACATTCTCTCTGACTTCCGAATGGTAGTCACGCGCCAATCCATTCGACTACGGCGACCGCCGAAATAGGAGTAATAAATAATCAAGTCTCGAAAGCCAAAAGGGTCCCCAAAGACCTTGAAAGGGGGTTATGAAAATGGGAAATCAGCATAAACTATACACGAACGTTAGATTCTTCAATATTGGAGAAGAAAATATTGAAAATGTATATGTTTTTCAATATCTCGGAAGCCAATTCATCATGAATAAATCCTAACTTGGTAGCAAGTGAAAACTGGATGAAAAATGGATATCCGCAACGGAGATCAATGATGATAATGATGATTAAAAACTAATTGGAAATATATCTCTAAAAATGGAAAAATGTTCTAATATTGCCATTCTAGAATGTACAATTGAATTCCTGCTGCCTAATTGACGCTTATGTCCTTTCTGGGTGTTTGGCCGAGTTCCTTCTGCTATTTGGGGTGTTCGTCTTGATGTTTTCCACAGATGGAGGTACCTACAGTTTCACGCTGCCTTCGAACGGCAGTTGATTTTTCGGTGCCTATATTTCGTGCCCGATGTTTCGAACCTGAGCACTTCCGAATGGTAATCACGTGCTAACCCAAGTTTGCTTACTCTCTCTACTTCATTTCTTAACCCTTAAATTACCGACTTTTTCTGTTTTATTAGTGTACCCCTTTTGTGAGTGTTTGGCCGAGCTGCTCCTCCTATTTATGGTGAGCGTCTTGCTGCTGTTCCTCAAATGGAGGGACCTACAGTTTTAAGCCGACTCCGAACGGAAGACATTTTTTTATAAGGAGCTTTTTGCATGGCAGAAATACACTCGGAGGTTTAAAAAAAGTCATTTGACCATTTTTGGACTTTTATTTAGCGCGGATATGGTAGTGAACAACAATGAAAATTGTAATAAAATACTTCGAAATGTTAATTAAAAAAAAGCAACAATCGTTTTCACTAAGTTGCCCGCAAAATTATAGTTTTATTAGCACTTGCGAAAATATTTATTGCTGATATCATTTCACTTAGGGAAGACGACAAGAGAAAAGTGTTGCCAACTGTTAAAATACATGGACTTAATATCACAAACATTAGGCTACTAATCGCAGATTAGGCATTGGGTTCGGCCACAACCTCCAAAGTGGTGGAACAACGACAACGACGGGACGCCTGGAGACTAACGGCAGTCATAACTGGCTTTTGGTCTATCGGAGAACAAGCAGCCAAAATGGGTATCCCTTATAATACATACTGTCACAGTTGCAAACAACCGGAGAAAAAGGAGACAATCTTCCATTTCCTCTGTGAATGCCCTGCCCTATTGAAGGACAGAATGTTAACCCTGGGCCAACCGCTGTTCGAGAATCTCGAACAACTATCTGGGTTAGACGTTAACAACCTAATAAGGTTCCTTAGCCGCACAGACTAGATATAGTTATGCTGTAAATAACCGTTAAACAAGTTGGTAACGAGGATGTGGCAACAAAATGGCGCGGAAGCGCTAGTTGGATTCTGGAAGAATCACCAAACATATACTCCAGGCCGGCTTTTTAATTCGGTGTATATTAGGGCTCGGCGAATTTAAGGGTTAAAGTCGTAGAAGCATTTCACTGCTTTTTAAAGTGACGATTGCATTTTAAAAGACACTCATCAATGTTGAATTCGTAAGAGACTATCAAATTTAAAGGATTTTTGGCGTTATTTCAAGCAAAATAGTAGAATAACACAAGATTGCATTTTCATTGTCGAGAACTCACTGTTCAGTCAGTTCTTATGAAAATGTTGTAGACATACGAGTACTAATATATTTCTGGGGTGATTACTTGAAAAACTGTGAGAAAAATCAAATCTACCGACCCCCTTAATCAGAATACCTAAACCAATATTTTGATCGCAGTGGAATCAGAGGAGTAGAATCCTCACTTATGAATTCAATGAAATTACTACCTGTTTATATGCTTTAAGCGCCTAGATCTAAAAAAATGTTTTCAACTTGTCGTGGTTCGTATAGAGAGTGCGCTGATATTCGTTCGTGTTACGAAATCATTTGCCATTTGTACAATATTAAAGTAATTAAATTATTAAAGTAATTATGATATGATTTCATCAAAACATTCTTCATTTAACTTGATTCTCCATATATATAACTGGTGTCATACCAGAGGATTAAAATAATTTTCAGTGCGACACATCATCATTATCATCCAGCCGATCGCGTCCACTATTGAACATAAAGCCTCTTCTATTGATTTCTAATTCAAATTTGTCGTTAGGAAATTTTTCTAATTTTTTATTATCATAAAAATTAAAGATTAAAAAAAGCATAAAATTTGAACAAAGGCTTAAAACTTAAACTACCAAGTCAAACGACCACAGACATATTGTCTTAATGGCCGGGAAGAGCATACCGGGTATTTGCAGGAATACATCGTATGATATTTATTCGTTATAATAACTGCTTCCGATTCACCAGTGACTTGCCCTGAATCTAACATTTCATATGATTTGGCAGCACTTCATTATTTTAGTTTTGACAAAGTATTACAATATAGCTTGGGTTTACAAAGCTCCCGACCTGAAAGTATGCGAAATGGTTTGATCCCTTCGTAGGACGGTCAAAAGACAAGTGTCCTGCTTCTCAACACATGTCGCTCAAACCGCTGTAGAATTCCGTTGCTTTTCAAAGCATCGCACCTAAAGTACGCAAAATGTAATATAATTTTTTTTCCACTTTTACTTGACAGCAC